>RJWT010021656.1:0-17498 GCA_004365215.1 Cuniculus paca | reverse complement strand
ACTGTTACATTTTTGCCCTATGGTTTTTTGAAATGAATAATAAGTGCAAATAGCTGGTGTGTGACGGGGACATTTGCTTCACCAATGAGTTAGAAAATTTAACGTATAGTTCTCCGTATGTCCCAGTCAGGGTTAGAAATGAAAAGAATGCAGAATACTTCTGCCCACTCCCATTTTCCATGATGTCTGCTAATTAGGGTTCTTTATTTGAAAAAAAAAATATATATATATATAAAATATCCTGGGCCTTTTAGTGAGTAGGGACTCCATAACTGCTGTTAGATTCTCCATAAATCTTACTTTCCATACTCATTTTTATTTTCCTGATTTTTGGTTTTCTGTAGACAAATTTTAGTTTGCAATTGGGACAGACTGCATCAGGTACTATCCAGTTGCTCTTTGTTTGACTGAAATCTACTCTGATTTTTTAAGGACCTTCTGTGTTCATTAAGCAAAAGAAAGAAAAAAAAAAGGTAAAGCTAGCCAAATTATATTTTTCTTTTATCTGACCTGAGATTAGTTCATTCAAAGAGCAAGCAATGCCAGAGCTCTGAAACTTTCCTAAAACACTATTATTTTAATAATAGTAGTGGATTATTTCCTTTAATGAGTAATCACAGTTTGACTTTTTACTTTACCATTACATAAATTCATGAAAATGCACTACAACAGAGAATTGGAATCTTTTTAAATTGACCAAGGGAAACTTAAACTACTTCTCAATTTCCACAATAACATATGGGCGAGCTATTTTAATTCCTGCTCTACAGAGAAGGGCTGGAATTTAAAGGACATTTCTATTGTTGTTCAGCTGGTTATTGACAGAATTATATTTTGCATCTAGTTCTAAGTGACTAAGAAAATATTTTATTTTTAAAATATAACACTGCCTCTCTCTGTGCACTTGAACTCACAGGATGAATAAAATAGAAAAAAAGGATGAAAGAAGTTTTGTACACTGAGGTATATTGTGCACTTTCCAGTGCATTGATTATGAATTTAATGCTGCATAGAAAGTCCTATAAGCTATTAAGAAAATAGGCAACTAGATTTCATTCATTATTATTTTATAGGAAATCACAGGACCTTGTTCATCATTACCAGAACAAAAAATAAAATTGAAATTTTATCAATTTTTTGACTTGAGGAAAGATCAGAAAACTGCCTTTAATGCTAAAATAACCCTTCAGTTTTAGCTATTGTTCTACTTTTTTCCTACTTGTATGATATCTGGGCAAACTGTTCTACTTTCTAATTCTGGATATTTTCATTAGTACAGAGTCAGGCTTTTAAGGTGAATCCTACCAGAAATGGGGGTTTTCCAGTAATAGCTACAAAAACAGTTGGCCTGTTTTGGATGTTTGCCATGTTCCAGGCATGGTTCTAAGAACATTATCTGTACTCATTCATTTAATTTGCACGTGGCCTTAAGAGCTAGGTCATATTATCTTTGAGATATTACAGACAAAGTACACAGACAGAAATGTTAAGTATTTATCTGATGTACTCCCCAGGCAATCAGACTCCAGGGGCTATGCTATTAATCATGTACTCTGCTGGTTTTCATCAAAGGAAAGCATAATTTGAAGATACTTTGAAAACTGTTTTTCAACTCTCAGGTTCATAGATTTTTAAAAAATATTTTATTATGTGTGTATGCCTACACAATATAAGTATAGTTCATATTTTATTGAATTTGATATTTACTGCATAGAATACATGCTTCTATATAACAAATACTGAAATAGGCTTAGAGTAAGGCATATAAATATGTCCTATGTATTCACACAGGACAAATGAGTGATATATTTGCTTTACTTCTTTTGATTGCATGTATGATCATGGGATCTCATTTTCAATTTGAAAACATTAACAGAGGACAGAAAAGTAAACTGATATATGTCTAAACAGGATCCTTCTGGAGTGAGTTGGGCAGTTTTCTTCTCTACTGCAGCACTTAAAATTAATCTTATGAACTTTAATTGTGACAAATTTCATAAAGTTCTTGTGGTGAAATAGTCCTGCTCATGAGACATTCCCTGCTTTCCTTCATTTCTCGTATAGAAATGATAGAGCCATTTAGGGAGTATGCTAAGAAAAAAAGTGCTGAGTGGTTTCTCCAGGCAAAAGTACACAATAATGGTTGTTACTTTTTCCTGTTGTATACCTTCTGCTTGAGTGTGCTGTGTGGTCATTATTGCAACAAAGAATTGTAGCAAGTCAGAGACAGCAGCTCCAGAAAGGTCTGATGTTTTCTAGATCTAACAGTCTGTAGATTTAGTCTTAGCAAGAAATAGACTTGCGTGTGCATGTGTGTGTGTGTGTGTGTGTGTGTGTGTGTGTTTTACTAACATAAATTTATTAAGACTTCATGAACTGTGAACAATGAAGGAAAGAAATAGATATGTTATTATAATTAGTTATGATTGCTAATGTTATTACCAACATCACTGATAACAAACATAATAGTTCATGATTTAATTTTGCTGTCCTTTTTTGTGACTAAGATTCATTTAATGAGAACTGGGACTTTCACCTTTGTTGAAATGTCTAAGCCGAGGCAGTACAAAATTTATTGATGTGAAATAATAGAAAGTTCACAAGAAATTTCAGCTCTTGTCCTTGTTGGCAAAATTTTGACAGCTTCCTGACTCCAAAAAGCAGTTTTGAATATGCAGAAATTAAAATGATTGCTGAATGATAGGTGCTTCAGACTTGAAGTAGTATTATGAAGGGCTATCACTCCAAACACTGCTGTTTATCTTTTATTTTGATACAAAAGGAGCAAAACAGTAAAAGATCTTTCATAAATAACACATCTGAATCTATATGTGTATCGAATATCTGACAAGAACATTATTATCATTGACTTTTCATCTAAAAAAACTGAATAAAGAATACTCATTCTTCATGTTCTCATGTCTTTATTATAGTTGATTTTAATGATTGCACATATGAAACCACTCCGGAGGTACAGTGCGCCTGAGATTACACGGCTTTATATATTGCATAGCCCTGATCGCGACTATTTACGTAAACTGAGTTGGGTTTTCATGTGTGGGGCAGAGAAACTTTAAATGATATTGCAATACAAAACAAAACAGCCAAAGGAAAAAAGAACATTAAATTCACTCCCATAAGTGTGGTAGGAGCATGGCTCGGCTTATCTAATCTTTGCCTTTTCTGTGCTATTTTACTAATTTATTGAAAGCTGTTAGCCCTGATGTTTTGGAAATTTTATCATTTTCTCACATTCTCAGAATAGTATGTCAAATATTAGTACTAGTAATTCTTGCATATTAAACATAACTTTAAGAACATTCTGTTATACACAAAAATCATACCGAAAAGCTAGTATATTAATGATGTACTTAACTAGGATTATGTCAGATCCAGCTCAAAATCTTTTATTCACATCTATAAATCCATTTTACTCACAGTTTAAAACTTCCCATTATAACTTTTATTAAAGTTTTGAGATTTTTAAAAATCAACTTTCCTCTAAAGTATTTATTTTAGAGCTATTAATTAACTAGTTCATGTACGGTATCCACCAAAGTAACTTTCTTAACAATCACTCTATAAATATTTATTGAAGAAATTAATTTAAGAAAAAAAATTAAAATTACTAATTACTGTCAAAATATTTATTTAGGTCTTTCTGCATGTCAATTTAAAAATTTTTATTAAAATACACTTATTTTCCTAATATGATTTAAATTTTAGAAATTTATCCAATAAAAACTACTTCCATGTGTCTAAAAAGAAAAGTGTAATTACAGACTTAACAAAGCTATTGAAATAAAAATTGTTTATTGTGGTATATAAATTGGTATTTTTAGGTGAATATATATATATATATATATATATATATTGCTTATTTTATTTTTTGAAACCCTGAGGACTGAAACCAGAACCTTCATAATACGCCACATCCCAAGTCTTTTTTTTTTTCTATTTTGAGAGAAGGGTTTGCTAAATTGCTAATTGTCCACACTGGGTTAGAATTTTCAGTTCTTCTTTTTTAGTCTCCCACATTACTGGGGACACAAATATGCAGAACCACACCTGGCTTACTATATGTCATTTCTGTTTTTAAATTCTTAATCAAAATCATATTCCAGTTAATTAATAATAATGTAAGAGTAATGTTAATATTCTGCAACCATTTAAAAGACTGTCAAATCATCATCCACTAACATAGATGTAAGGTACATAAAGAAAAAAATGTTACTGTAAGCAATCCTTGTAAAATAAAAGTTTTGTAGCATTCACCCATAAGTGTTCTTTCACTTTATGTATATTTTTTAAAAATATACTTAGTAGAAGTTTCCTTTTAGAAGGGGTAGAAGAAGTATCAATTTTTAAATTTTTAAATGAATATGTTTTTTAAAAGAAGCGATTATACTGATTTTATTTCTTGCATAAGGTATTTCAATGAAACAGAACAGAGAAGTATATGGTTACCCTAAAATATCTAAGTAAAATTATAACTTACAATGGAAATAATGCATATGTTATTTTTATAACCATGTATTGGTGTCATGTAATCTCAATATTGAACTTTTTAATGGAAAAATTAATTCAGTTTTTAAAAGTGTCTTGATTCTTGATGTAAGGAACTTAAAAGCCTGTATAAAATGTTCACACTCATAACTCCTATTAACTTACTATTTTTTATTAAAGTTTCAAAGCTACCAAAACTTTAAAGATTTTTGTAAAATGCCCTATTTAGAAACAATTCTGATTAATGCAGTATATACTTCAAAAATATCTGCTTCTACCAAGAAGTTTTACATGATAATAGTGTATTTATTTCTTAACATTTCAAATTCTCAGCTTTTTTATCCTCTTCACACCAAAAGTCATAATTATTTCCATAGCAACTATTCTTATTGTCGAAGGTAGAAATTTTTATTTCTGTTGGGTATTTTTAAGGAGCAAAGGAACATTTAAATAATAAAAGGTGCTATTTTGTGAAAATTGACAAGAGTATAAAATTGTATCGAAGTGTACTATAGTTTGCTGTCCCCAGTAGGGAGCTATGGGTAAATGGTAGAACTTTTAGAGATGGAAACGAGTGAGTTATCTTTCTGTTATTGGTGGTATGTCCTTTTCGTGCACTGAGTCTCCGGTTCATTTCTCTTTGCCTCTTCTACTACCAAACCATGAGATGAGCAGTTTTCCTCCACCATCCC
This sequence comes from Cuniculus paca, assembly GCA_004365215.1. Taxonomy (NCBI): domain Eukaryota; kingdom Metazoa; phylum Chordata; class Mammalia; order Rodentia; family Cuniculidae; genus Cuniculus; species Cuniculus paca. The sequence continues at coordinate 12,300 of RJWT010021656.1, read as the reverse complement.
TCCTGCCATTATGTGCTGTCACAGTCCAAGGCATCAGGACTAATCCATCATCGATTGCAACCACCAAAACTGTGAGCCAAAAATAAGACTTTTTTTTTATTATAAGTTCATGAATTCAGATATTTGTCACAGTAACCAAAAACTGACAACATGGGCCTCTCTTAGCAGCTTAGATAGAAAACTAATCATCATAAGTTATGGTAAAAACAAAACAAAACAAAACAATATTAACACCTTTTCTTTAGCAACCTGAAGCTACAAATATTATTTCTTTTCACAACCTCATAAAGTCTTGTATAAAAAAACAAGTTTTAACATATGTAAAATATGGAATAAGTATATTCATATTTTTTAGTTAGAAAATCTGCTCTCTCTATATGTATTTTTCTGGTCCTCAGCTACTAAATTATAGGAAAAATTGAGTCAAGAAGGTAAATTAAATAAAACAGCCCATCTAAAACTTAAAGTCATTCTCTGCCAGTGTATTTCCAAGAAAAAAAGTATTTGCCATTCATGCTCAAACACAAACATGGTGGGCATTGATGCCCATCTTAGAATTTCTTGCTTCAAATTATTCCTTCACATCACTGGATGGAGATACTGAGTTAATAATGAGGAGGGGAGTAATTTTATTTATTTTTTATGGATAAATTTGATTACAGGTCATTTTAGGTTGATTTATAAATAATCATTAACATCACTACCAATGGAACACACTTTATAAACTGAGAAATGGTACACAATGCATTACATCTATTTTACCCCAAGTCACACAGAAAATTGGCTGCAGATTTCAAGCTACTGATTTACACTTGCCTAGTTTATTGTTCAATGAAACAACACATAAAATAAAACAGAAAAAAATTAAGGTTACAAAATGTTAAATACAGTTGTTTTACAACTGTTAACATAACTGTGTTGACAGAATTTTAAACTTAAGAAAAATTATATAATGTTTATAATATTAAATGAAAAATACATGAAACAACTACTATGCAAAAAATGAGTACTCTGGCATTTTCTGCAATAATGAACACATCATTCTGACTCATTTAATAAATCACAATTTAGTCAAAATAACAAAGCAAAGACAAATAATACAAAGGCTAGAAGAAACAGTAAAGCTTGGCAAACTCTGGAACTAACACTCTCAGGCTTCATAGTTTGAGCATGAGATTGAGTTGTGTGTATTGTAATGTCCCTTTCAGGAGTTGAATGCTCAGCATGAGAATAATGACTCAACCTAGGGCACATTTGAGCTCCCTCTGAGCTTACAATGAGGTCCCATATTTGGGCTAATTATATGACTTCTAGCTGCCTTGGTTTGCAATCTCCTCCTGCTTTTCACAACCCTGCGATTGTATTAAAACATTTCTTTGTTTGTTTCCTTCTTTCACATCCTCCACCATATGTGAGCCTCTCCTAGGTGGGAATCATGCCTAGTTTTAATTTGAATCTTAGACCAATAGTTGGCAAATCATGCAAATTCAATATGCTATTGTAGACTCTAATGATATAATGGACAAAACGATGAAATTTTTTAAAACAACATTTGTTCCAATTCTTAACTATGGTCTCAAAATTCTCCAACTTTCTATATATTTACATTAAAATAGTAAGTTTTGCAACTAAATGTCCTCAATTTTTGGAGAGTTTAAAAAATAATTTAGCAGGTACAGATTTATTTTATTTCCAGGTAGCTTATCGTAAAAAGTACTGTATATTAGGCATTATACAATTATGCTATTTTACAGGGAAGGAAACTAACCTTCAGAGTGTTTGTTGCTTAAAATAAAAAGTTAACAAACTGCAACATCGAAGTACAAAGACAGAAGAATTTAATGTGTCTTTCTCAGGCAAGACATTTCATTCACTGTTCACACTACACCATGATTCTAGATACAAGCTAATCTCTTTGGAGTCATGACACATTAAATCATAATTATCCAATTGTCATTCAGGAAATATATCTTGAAAAATTTTTGTATACATTTTGCTTGTTTATTTTTATTAGGACTATAAGTCATGAGAAAAATGCAGGATTTAAATTTTGTTAATTGGAAAAAATTTAAATATTTCAAATTCAGTCTATACTGTATCCAATACATTCCAAAATGTTTAAAATAAATTACATGATTTTTGTAGTTATAATGTAATTGTACTAATTACTGTTGAATGAAGAAAGCAAGCACCAGTTAAAATATATATGTGATCTCACTAATCAGAATTGTAGTTACATAACTGCATGTAATATGCAATATATAAATAGTTATGAAGTACATCTGTGCTCTGCATATATATATATATAATTTTACTGTTTTAAATTAAAAGTGATGGTCAGAAGTTGATGACTCACGATTCACAATCTTTAAAATGCTGCAAAAAATGCCAACTCAGAATTCTACTTCTGATTAAAATATTCTCCAGTAATGCTAACCACATTTTAAGATAAAAATTAAAAACTCTATGCAAGTAGTTCTGTGCTGAACAAATAATGAGTAAAATTTTTCATAATAAAGGAAGATGCACCCAACAGAATGTATAACTTTCAGGAAGGGGTTAAGTACATTGGAAATGCTATTTATATGACTAAGTATATATAAAAAAAGTTTTTTCTCTTAGTTTTCTTAAAACAGTTAATGATTATTTCTATTATGGATCTGATAAAAAAATTTACAGCAAACTATCATTCTGGATAAGATGGCATACATTGTCCTCCCTGATAGGTACAACCATAAAAACCAGATATAATACAAGAGGAAATCAAAAAAAGAGCTCTTAATGGTAGACCAAAGAAGGCAAAGTGGTTAAAGAGCCCAAGATAAAAGGAGCAACATAACATCAGTGCATGAATGAGAAAAAAATAACACGCAGGCTGTCATTTTCTAGCACTCAATCTAACAAGCGAAGAAACTCCAGGCAGGTTCTTTCATTCCCCGGAACAAACACAATTCCTATTAATAACACCAGAGGAGTCAACTGTCACCAACAGAAGAATCAGTTTAAAAATACACTGGCCAAAAAGAGCCACTTAATGAGTTTTTCTGGAGACTTGAAACTCATCTTGTCCAACAGAAGACATTTGTCTGCTGAGAAGCATACCAAAGGGATCACACCAAAAGTGCTAATGCAGGAAGCCTCAGGGACTTCCATTCCAAAGACTCTCTCAGCCTACTTAAAGGTACCATGAGGCCCAGTGTGGGAAAACTCCTTCCATCTCTTTCAGAATGTACCACAGGACCTGTGGTAACCAAAGAAGAATAAAATAAACTAAGCATATAACAATGCTACCACACACACTCTGAAAAGTTAATTGTCATCAGAGTCACAGGTTCCAAAGAGATCTGGAACTTATGTGATACACATAAATGGAAAGATTGAAAAGAATTAGAATAAAACGAGGACCCACACTCACTGAACTTAGTGGCCACATGTGCATATGTGGCAAAAATAACATCAGGACTGGGGAGAGAGATTAGTGATAGGCTTCTTGTCTAGCAGGTATAAGGACCTGGGCTTGATGTCCAAATAACAAAAAAATTTTTAAAAATTCTGTAATATGACCCATAACTCAGAACAAAATACATAAACAAAATACATAAAATAATAGTTAAAAAGATCAGCTCACCAAGAAGACATAAATACCTGTAATACATATGTACATAAAAGGGCTCAAAATAACTGAAGCAAAAATTGATGGACATAACAGAATAAACAAATCTATAATTATAGTTGAGGATTCCAACTCATCTGCTGTAACAACTGACAGAACTAGTAAAGAGTAAAATTAGCAAGGATATTTGAAATATGAAGTATACAAACAACTAACAAGTTCTGATTAATATTTATAAGACACTCCAATAACATTTCTTACACATTTTTACTGCACATGGAAAATTTAGACACAGATAATAATCTGGTCTTAAAATAAGCCTCAACAAAATTTTAAGTGTAAAAATCATAAAACATATGTTCTCTGATCATAAGTCAAAATATAAATTGAAAACAGGAAAAAGAGAAGTCTCAAGATAATTGGAAATTAAAAGTGTACTCAACAAAATTCACAAAGAAAATTTTAAATTACAATAATTTAAGAGGACAAAATACAGTGCAAAAATATGTGAGTCGTGGATAAATCAGTACTGTGAGGGAAATCAAGAGCACTAAAATCAATCATGTAAATTGCCATCTTCAGTAACTAGCAAGAACCAATTATTTTGCTATTTATTTTAACATACAAATAGGAAATAATAAAGACCCAAAATTTGTGAAATTAGAGAATATGATTGTAAAGTAAATCATTGTAACAAAAAATTGGCTTTTAAAATTCTGTAAGATTGTTCAAACTATTAATATGGAAAAATACAAAAAACAGAGATGAAATAAATAGAGTATTAAGAATGAAATGAAATTACTACCACTCTGTATCCACTACAGATAATAAAGGGAATATTTGCTCATTCTGTTTGCCAGTATCTTTTTTGTTTTGGTAATGGGGATCAAACTCACAACTTTGCACTTTTCAGGTAGTTGCTTGTGCCACTGAGCTACATCTCCGGTTCCTCTTTACCAGTATCTTATTGAGAATTTTTGCATCTATGTTCATCAGGAAGATTGGCCTGTAATTCTCTTTCTTAGTTGGATCCTTCTCCAGTTTTGGTATCTTCTTGATTAACTTTGGTAAATTCATATGTATCTAGGAATCTGTTCATTTCTTTTTTTTTTTTTTTTTTTTTTTTTTTTTTTTTTTTTTTTTTTTTTTTTTTTTTTTTTTTTTTTTTTTTTTTTTTTTTTTTTTTTTTTTTGCGGCACCGGGGATTGAACTCATAACCTTGCGCTTGCCAGGCAGGCACTTAGGCCATGAGCTAGATTCCCGGCCCTTATCTGTTCATTTCTTTTGCATTTTGCATCTTAATAGAATACAAGTTTTCAAAGTAGGTATAGATGACCTGGATGTCTGTGATTTCACCCATTTCATTCCTAATTGTACAGATTTGAGTCTTTACTTTTTTTTGATAAGGTTGGGTAAGGGTTTGTCAGTTTTATTTAATCATTTAAAGAACGAATTCTTTGATTCATTGATTCTTTGCATTATTTTTTAAGTCTTCAATGTGTTAATTTCTGCTCTCATCTTTATTATTTCCTGCCTTGTAAGAGTTTTTGGCTTAGCTTGCTCTTATTTATCTGAAAGTTTTAGGTTCATGATTAAGTTATTTACATGCATTTTCTCTGTTTTCTCAATATGGATATTTACTGTTATAAATTTCCCTATTAGGACTACTTTCATTGTGTCCCATAAATTCTGGTATGCTGTATTGTAATTATTCAAATGTAAAAATGTCTAATTTCTTCTTGAATTTAATATGTCAAGCATTGGTTGTTCAGCGGGTTGTTATTTAGTTTCCATTTGTTTTTGAAGTTCTTGTGTTTTTTTAGTTTTTGCCATGGAGTTCCAATTTCTTTGCACTATGATCCGGTAATACGCATGGAATAATTTCAATTCCTTTGCATTTACTTAAGAATTTTCTATGAGCTAGTATCTGGTCTATTTTGGAGAATGTCCTCTGTGCAGCAGAGAAGAATATGAATTCTGGTATTGTGAGGTGGAACACTCTGCAGACATCTACTAGATCCATTTGTTCAAATATTTAGTTCAGTTCCAATATTTTATTGTTGCTTTTTGTCTAGTTAATCTGTCTTTTTGTGAATGTGGGGTATTGAGATCCCCCAATACAATTGTATTAGTGGCTATTTGATTTTTTTTGTGCTTGTATTTGTTTATATAGCTGTGGGCATTGGAATTTGTTGCATATATATTTATGGTTGCTATTTCTTCCTCTTGGATTGTTCCCTTTAAAACAATGTAGTGACCTTCTTTAGCTCTCTTAATCTATCTTGATTTGAAATTCACTTTGTCTGCAAATAGAATAGCTACCCCTGCTTTTTTCTGGGTTTCTGCCTCATGGAGTATTGTTTTCCATCTTTTGACTTTTAGTGTATGAATACTTTTTAAATAAATGTGTTTCTTGTATGCAGAATATTGTTAGATCTTCCTTCTTGATCCATTCTGCCACTCTGTCTCTTTTTTTTGTCAAATTGAGACGATTCACATTGGTGGTTATAAATGATATGTATTGACTTAACCTTGTCTTGTTAATTTCCTGTTGTTGGCTCCCCCTTTTTTCCATCCATCTATTTAAATGTTTGCTTTGTCTGGTGGGTTCCTTCTGCTGGGGTTCATGGAGTGGTAGTCCCTGTTATATCTTTGTATAATGTCCTTTGAAACATTTTGTAGTACTGGTTTGGTGGTTATAAATTTCCTTAGATGTTCTTTGTCCTGGTAGTATTTTATTTCTCCATCAGTTTTGAAAGATAGTTTTATGGGTACATTAATCTGGGTTGAAGGTTGTTTCCTTTAGAACTTGAAATACTTCACTCCAAGCTCTCCATGACATGAGAGTTTGTGCAGAGAAATCAGCTGTGATTCTGATGGACTTTCCATTATTAGTGACTTGTTTCTTTTCCCTAAGAGCTTTTAAGATTCTGTTCTTGTGCTGAATTTCTGGAATCTTGACTATGATATGCTTGGCTGTAGATTTTTGATCATGGCTAATTGTAGTTCTATATGCTTCCTTATCTGTATGTCAGATTCTTTTGCTCTACTTTTCTGCCATGACATCTGTGAACAGCATTTTTTTATATCATTTGTGGAACTGTCCACTTTTTCAGTATTAAGTTGCTCTTCCTTATCTCATTTAGCAGCTGCTAGAATGATTTCATATGGTCCCTTGCTATTTTTGAGAAATCTTTCTTTTCATAATTGCTAACTGCAAACCTGTCTTGTGTATCTGAGATCCTGTCATCACATTGGCTTAATCTGCTCCAAATAATTTCAATGGAATTTTTGTTTTCCTAGGTATCTGCTTGAACATGCCTTATGGATTCCATTTCTTTCCTATGTTGAGTATTCATGGCTTCCATAATTTTCTTAAGCTCATCTCTTTTTTTGTCTGTATATGCTCTAGCATCACTAAGCATGGTCTTTATTTTGTTATCTGAGAGATCACTTCTGATTTGATTTTTTTCCAGAGGTTCATTCAATTGCTTTGTTGTTACCACTTCAGAGAGGTTAGGTGGGAGGCTTTCATACTGTCCTGCCACATCATCCTCTGGGTTTGCCTTTGATGAACTGGATATCTGGATTGCATCTTGTTTAAGTGTTTTCTCATTTTCATTTCTTTTAAGTTTAATTCCTGGAGTGATGCTTTTAAGTTGCCCACGGTGGGTTGCTTTATTGCTAGTATTTAGGACCCTTTGGTAATGACTACTTCTCTGAGGTATCTTTCAGATATAACTGATTTTTGGTTTTGAGTCTGTTGGAAGATCCTACCTCTTCAATTTTTTTGATTTTTTTTTTTGTACCAGGGATTGAACTCATAACCTCATGCTTGCAGGGATCGAGCTCCCAACTCATGCCACAGAGCTAAATCTCCAGCCCCTTCTTCAGTGTTTTTGAGATGAGAAGTTTGTGCTTATTTGGCCCAGTCCCTGGTTCTTTGGTACTGTGCCACCATATTTTCAGTGACCCTTAGTCAATTTCAGTCTTGGAATACCAGGACAAACATTTGTTTAGAGCAATTATGTCACTTTTGGCTATAGTGGTACCAAAAGCATCAAACATACCCTAGAAAATGACAAACTGAGCTAACCATTAATTTGCCACTTTTAACCCTATGAACAAGATTTGTGGTTATATAACAAAATGTAAAACAAACCTGAAAATTATATGCAGTATACAAATTTTTAATACATCAATTTTGCTCTCAGGTCATTTAAAATGAGTTAAGGAAAAAAAAAAGAAGTGGAAGAAGAGGAACAGATCAGAAATAAGGTTGGAGGAAAAAGGGAGTCAATCTAACTTTGGGAAACTGGTGCAGAAGACTGGAGGAAAGGAGAGAAGAAAGGCATATAAGGAAGAACAGAACAGAATCACAATCACACACAAGTTGGAAACTGTTCACACATAAAAACAAGATCAAACAATGAAGGAGAAAAAAAACACAAAAAAACACAAACAAACCTACCACCACAAACAATAAACAAGAGAGAGAGAGAGAGAAAGAGAGAGAGAGAGAGAGAGAAGATCCAGGTTTGTCTCTGCTTTCACTGGCAGACAACCTGTGAGGAGAGTCCTGATTTATGCCGATCTATCCTAGCAAGCCAGCAGCAGCAGCTTTTTGGTGGGGTAGTGGATAATTTCAGCAAACCTTCACTTTATGGTCAACACTAAACTTGTTCAGCTTGCCACTGTCTGAGCACCTTCCATGAGTCTGACTAGAACCAGATGGAGCCTGCAATAATTCTGAGTTCTGATCAGCTGGCCCATCTCCAAGATGGCTCCAGGCCAATTGAACTCTCTTGTGAGAGGAATGAGAACCTCTGCACTCACCACCAGTTAGTGCAGTCCTTCACATGTACTGCTCCCCTACACTTCCATTTCTCTGCGGGGGCCTTCAGGGTTGTGAGGGCAGTCACCAGCCATCACCATCACCATGTGTCCACAGGCTTGAACTACTCCTCTTGTGCAGTGAGCCCCATCTCAAGGAGAAGTTGCCACCAGCTACCTCCTTCTTCATTGACTTTTCTGTCTTTATTCTCTCTGTGGGCTTCAACTTGCACCTTAGATCTTTCCTGGGTCCAGGGAACCAACTTCCCTCCTTCTTGTCTTCTTTGCATTTCTATATTACCACATGTGGATGGCAACTCTCTGAGAGGTTGTTTCTCTCATGGTTACTGTTCTGCTGTTTTGGTCTCCCTCTGTGAGTATGGCTTTTGGCAGGAGGACTTAGGTTCATATCATGTCTGCTCCTTCATAGAGATGGTTGCGAATCCCAAAAATGTTGGTTTCTCTGAGGATGAATGATCCTTCACATGTTTTTAAAAGACCAGACTTTACATAATATTTGGGTATTTCAAATTTCTCAAATTTTAATAGTGAGTGGTTCAAAGTTATCTCTCATTACACATTAAAAGAAAATCTTTTTAACATTGATGTCTACTTACATTTTCAAGGCAAAGTATAATCCACTTCTGTTGAAAATTCTTCATTCATAGACTGACACTACTTTCTCTTCTGTATCCTTCCACTAAAACATAAACACTAAGGAATCAAAAATAACTGAGGGAATTTTAATCTAACACTATAGAATAATGAATCACTCCATAGAAACTTTGAACTTCTTATCAAGAAGATCTGCAAAAAAGAAAATAATTTACGCAGTTTCCCAGTAAACAAATTCTAAGGAAAATTTTCAAGCTAACACTTTATTAAGAAATGCAATTCTTGAAAGGAAAGAGAAAATGATGGAAAGTTGAGGAGAGTGAAGAAAGAAAATGCACACTAGCAGATGCACTAAAGATTTGTGTAATTAATTAGTAAGTTATGTAGCATATCCATAGTAAAGTCTTTGCTTCTCATATCTGTCAAGAAGAAGGAAAAACTATTTATCTGTTGGTTCCCTCCTATTTTATACTTTTTTATACTTCTGCTTATGTAACTGATGTAGGGGAAATAATTCCTGGCCTACTAGATGTCCAGTATGAGTTTGTATTCTCTAAAATAAAAAAATGAATTTTAGAAACAACAGAGATTAAGAGCAGAATATATTTATTGAGAGAAAGAAAACTTCTAGCTGAGAGAGAGACAGAGGGTATCCTGAATGGGTTGCCTAGGATGTTGCCTTTTCTAGGGGTTTTATAAAGCAAAATCACAAGGTGAGGTGGATCCAAGGTGGGTAAAAATGGAAACTTGCAAGGTAGGACAAAACTAAGGCCAATCAATAAGATTCTGAGTATAATTGTTCAGATAAAGTTGATTAACTTGAGGACAGATGGGGAAGCCAGTCAGGCAGCAAGCTGGTGTGAATATAGAACAGGGACTCTGCCTGTAGGGAGTTAGGTTAGTGGCTTCTTTTGGCTTCCTCAAGGTAATAGAGACCTATTTAGAATATCAGTCCCTGATGTTTTACTCTAAGAATGTGGGGGCATTTTTTTGATCTTTTGTCTTGAGGTCTGGCCCACAGCAGGAGATATCTGTCTCCCCCACAGTTGGTCTTCTTCACTAGTTTCTTTGAGGGTGGAGCCCTATCTGACTGCCTATAATTTTTCTGTCTAACTCAGCTGCCTGTAACATTACCTTGATCCTTCAGGTATCCTTGAGGACTCACAGCTTTGGTGGTTCTTAATTTCATTGGATCTGAGTTCAAGACCATTTTGTCTTTTTGCTTTCTTGGGTTGTTTTCCAGACACATGGTGTGATTAGTTCATTGATGACACTGTCATGCCCAGTCAACATAGGCCTGGTTTTTATGACACTGGGAATGATTTGAGCCTTCATTCTGATACTTCTAGCCCCAAACCAATGTAATTGGCATAGACCTAAACTTCAAGTGAGACTAAGTTTTTCTGGGATAATGCAAAGCTGAGCACTGTTTATAGTGTCAAATAGAACACTCAAATGTGATAATTTACATATATCAAACTTAATACAATATGCCATATGTAATATTGATTGTTAATATTCTACTGCTTTGGACTTTTTGAAGTGTAGTACAATTGATTTTGTTCTTCAGTTGCATGAAAGATACAACTTTATCATGCATGTGAAGATTCAAGGAACATCTACATTTTATTTTCCAAGCGTTCAAGATAGAAAACACACATTATTAGGGTATTTCAGCACAATAGAGAAGCAAGAGATATCCAAGGCAGAAATTTATTGGGGGCTGAGGATGCAGACATGAATGCCCAACTGGCGTGGTTGAGCTATTCCCTCTGCTGGGCATGGAGGGGGCGGGGGTTATATGATCTCTGACTGGAAGGAAATGGTGCTTGGGGCAAGCACTGATGACATGTAACAGACTGATGGGAATTTCAGCACACATAGGAAGGGAAGCAGGAAGTTGTAATCAGGGCTGAAGGGGAGGGAAGGGGTAGTGACCAGGCTATACCACTGCCATAATGTCCAGTAATTTATATTAGGACAGAAACCTTTCATTCCTGTCTCTGTGTTGTTAAAAATGGGCAAAGTCTCTCTTTGACTACTTCCTGCTGGATGGGGGCATTGTGTTGGGGGGTCAGGAGAGTTGACAGGAAGACAGTTGATGCCCATGTAGGAGCTGATACCAGGTGTTTCAGCCAGGACAAGGAGTTCATCTTTGGTAAATGCTCACATCCTAGATTGCAGAAAAATAAAAAAGCAAGGTGTTATGAGGAGGCAGGTCACTATCCTAATTAAAAGACCCAGTGGAGGTAGAGGAAAAGTGCCCATGATCCAAATGTGTCAGTCCACCAAGGCTATGGTGAGGAAGAATCTAAAAAATGAGCATGGAGTTAGGAGGGGTGAAGTTATGGGAGGCAATTACTCCCCCATCTGAAAGGGTAAAAATGAAAATGTAGGTAGGACTTGTCTCCGGTCCAGGGGTTGAGCTGGAGAGAATGGAAAGCATGAGAAATGTGAGACCTGACAGTAAAATGTTTGGCAATTATAGGTTAGGGGTGGGGAGAACTGTAACTGTGTCACTGTAAGTGAGACAAAAGCCCAGATCAAGAGGGGTCTCACATTTAACTAAACAGCTGATGGTAAGAGAACTGAGGTAGTTACTATGTAAAACATTATTAAAACAATTTTATGTATAATGTCGGACTCTTTAGGAAAGACTACCCAGAATCCTGCAGTTAAAAAAAAAATAACTAATAGAATGTAAAGGACCAGATAGGATAACAAAACATGAGTTAATCTGAAAGTTGTGGCCATGGCCCCTTGGTCAGGTGAAGACTGGTGGGAGATATGAGATATGATGACCACTTAGGATGTTCAGAGTCAGAAGGGCTCCACTTAGCCTGAGTGATGTGGAACCAGGATGGCTGTCCAGCAACCTTGATTGCAGTTGGGGTTGTGAGGTAGAACAGGTAGGGGCCGCTCCACTTTAGTTGTAGTCCTGTGGATTTAGAAGATTTAAGATAAATTAAGTCTCCTGGGGTATGGGAGGATCTGGCTTGGTCCCATCAGAGGGTTGGGGAAGATAGAGATCAGCATGTTGTCATAACAAGTGTCAGAGGAAGAAGAGGATTGGGATGTAGTCAGCAAGAGGAGGGAGGTTTTGAGAGGTAGGAAGATTGTGGAGTAGGAATGGTTGGTCATACATGAGTTCAAAAGGGCTTAGAAAGGTAGGAGCCCAGGGAAGTGCTCTGAGCTTGGTTAAGGCTAGGGTAAGAAGTTGAGTTGGTGTAGTTCTAAAA
>RJWT010021655.1:0-17501 GCA_004365215.1 Cuniculus paca | reverse complement strand
TTTTGTGGCACTGGGGATTGAACTCACAACCTCACGCTTGCCAGGCAGGCGCTTAGGCCGTTGAGCTAAATCCCCAGCCTTTGTCTTTTTGAGACAGGGTCTCACTATGTTGTTCAGGCTGGCCTTGAGCTCACTTTGTAGCCCAGGCTGGTCTCGAACTCACCACGATCCTCCTGTCTCAGCCTCTCGAGTGCTGGGATTACAGGCATGAGCCACCACACCCGGCTTGAGTTATGTCTTTTAAGAATCATATTTTCTGATTGCCACTGGTATACAGACATTCAGTTTTCCATATTGGCCTTGTTATGTTTTTGCTAAGTTCTCAGTAAACCTAAAGATCCATTGTCAGTCTATAATTGTCTCTAATTGGTGGCAGGACTTTAGGGACCAGGCTGGACAGACCATGGAATCCCAGCTCCCAGTGTGTTCCAGCGCTCTAGTCTGGGCCTTGAGACATGGTGATATCTTCGTTCAGCTCACAAAAGTTTCCATTTTTAAATTTTTGTGTCAAGCTTAGCCATACCTAGATCTTGAAGATTTTCAATCTTTATACATGTCGCATTTTAACAAGTGTGTTTTCTGAAGCTGTTGATATTGACGTTGTGAGTTGAATTGTGTACCCTTGAAAAGCTGTGTTCAAATCCTGACCGTCAAGTCCCTGTGCTGTGACCTTATTTGGAGGTGTAGGGTATTCGCAGGTTGCGTGAGTTAGTTTAGAAGGCAGGCCTGGATGCTTATGACTGTATCCTCTGCCTCAGCCTCCCAGAGTTCTAGGATTACTCCTAGAACCTGCATCTATACTACCCAGCTTCATCTTTATTTTTGAAAGATATTTTTGCTGGGTTTAGAATTTTAGATGGATGGATTTTTTTTTCTACTTCATTTCTTCTGGATTGCATTATTTCTGACAAGAAATCTGTTGTCCTTATGTTTCCTATTTCTTCATATAATGTGTCTTTTTACACTGGCTGATTTTGTATCTCTGTGTTGCTGATTTCAAACCGCTTTCTTGTGATTTTCTTGATTGTTTTGCTTCAGGCGTGCTAGCTTTGGCAACACATATACTAAAATTGTGCTTGGTGCTTCTGGAGCTTCTTGGTCTTTTGGGTCTGTGGTTCTCATCAGGTCTTAGGCCATTTGACATGGTCTGTCAGTCTCCCTACACTAGAATTTTCTTTTTGTCTTTTCTGTGTTTTTAGTCTTTGGTTGTTGTTTTGTTGCTTCATCCTGCAGAGTTTCTCATTACATGTTTGGGTTCACTAACTCTTTCTCCGGTAATGCCCCTTCTTTTTTTTTTTTTTTTGAAGAGAATAAAACAAATACAAAATAAAACAGAACGTTCAATCAAAACAAAACAAAGAATGTGATGCAAGTCTTCAAAACAAAACAAAAATAAACCAACAGTGATTACCATGTTGCCCCTTGCTATTTTCAAAATAACTTCCCATACCATCAGGAATAAGAAGGCAATGCCCATTCTTGCATTGTAGGCCCCTTGGCTATATTTTTCACCTCTGTCATTGTAAGGTTCCCCTTGGATTTGGGGCTTTTTTGTAGGTTTAATGACTCTATTTATCTTGTTCAGTGTTTTTCCTCATTCTGAGAATACAAGGGACATCTTAAGTAATGGGTACCCTTTTCTGCTGACTTGTCCTAAAAAAACTCTGGGCCAGCTTCTGCTGGCTCAGTGTGGGTGGGAAGCTGCCTCAGCCCATTTACCACTCAGAGGGCATTTATAAAATTCTGTTAGATTATGTCTTGATGCTTGTCTTCTAGGGTGCCATTACCCTGCAGGTTAATCACATCTGACTGATGGTTTAGAGGCACTCCTCAGGTGCAATTAAGTGAAATTTAAAACAAATTTCCTTTGTATTTGCATTTATATCAAGGTCAGAAAGATTCTGCTAGCACTGTATTTTGACCTTGGAAGATGTGTCTAGCTTTGATGTGGATTTCCACAGTGCAAGAAATGGTGAAGAAACTTGACATTGCTTATGGCTTGAAATGAATTTTGCAGTGTGTTTTGCATGTAATTTTAGGTTGAATTCATTAAGAAACAGTATCAAGCCTGCAATAAAAATTAACTTTCAGAGTCATTCAGTATTTAATAGTGATGTTGGAGGGGCTTTGTTCATTCACAAAATTTCATTCTTAAAAAAAAATTCGGCCCAGCATGGTGGTGCACACCTATAATCCCAGCACTCAGGAGGCTGAGGCAGGAGGATCGTTGCAAGTTCAAGACCAGCCTGGGCTACAAAGTGAGCTGAAGGTCAGCCTGAACTGCATAGCAAGACCCTGTTTCAAAAAGACAAAAATAAAATAAAATAAATTCATTCTTGGCCCTGAGTTTAAAAAAAATGATAAAATTTCACCACTGCACAGCTGTTGAATTGTTGCATGGTAGTTCAGGCTGTTCAGCTCCTATTTCTGACCAAAAATTCACAAAACTGACAAGAGACAAGTCCATGAGTTGTTTAAGTAGCTCATGGTAGTTTCAAATATATTCCACAGAATATCTGACAATGAATAATAGCAACAAATAACCACAGTCTTACATCTTCACAGGCTTTGTGAATTATCTAGCTCAGTGTTGTCTGATTTATATGCACCCTCAGCATGATCAGCAGTGACATATCTTAGCAGAGTCAACTTCGGGTTGCTTCCAGTGGCACAGAATTAGTGTTCTCTTGGCTTACTTTGAAACATTCTGCATTGTTGTCCTCATGAAGAGCTGGTGGAAGCCAGCCCCTCAGCCACTTGGAGCTCAGCACCAACAACATCACATCCTCAGGAGCCAAGGAAAATACTGTTATCTGACTGTTCTGTGATTTTCACTATCTGTAGCTCCCCAGGAATTGTCTGTACCCAATGTCTAGCACATTCAGGCCAGTTTGTGTCCCTGGACATACAGTGTTGGCTGCCTCAGTCAGCACAATGTAATAATCACTTACCATCAGTGAACAACTTTCCTTGCTTAACTAAATGAGCCACTTTAGAACTTACTTTATTCAAAGGATCATGTACATTTTTGCCAAGTAATTGTGCTGTGATGAGATTCCATTTCAGAGTTTCTATTTTCATTTAAACTTACTTAAAGTGTTGTATAAATTGGAAACACTGTGTGAGCACGTGGGTGGTGATGCCACTGCACATTCTCAGCATAGCGCTGGAGTCACTGAATGATGAACTCAGTGTTCCCCCATTCAACCCAGTATCACAATAACTCAATCCCCTGTACTTAGGCGCAGGACATTCAGGGCCCACTTGCCTTTACTTGACACACTGTGAATATTCTCTGATCATTGAAACAGAATGTTATGAGCACTGTGAGCTACTTATCATTGTGATTTGCAGTGACACAATTCATCTGGTCTGTCTCCTGCTTCTTGGCTCTGTCTGCTGTGTGGTCCAGTCATAGCCCCAGACAATACAGGAGCAAATCAGTGCAACCATACACCAGGAAATTTAAGTCTCTTTTAATTTTCACATCAAAGTAATACTTGTTTATCCATTCATTCATTCGTTCATTCATTTTGAAGTACTAGGGATTGAACCCAAGACTTTTACACTAACCCACATTCTCAGCTCTCTTATTTTTGATGTAAGGTCTTGCTCAGTTCCCTATGTTGGGCTGAAACTCATGATCCTCCTGCCTTAGCCTCCCAGAGTGCTAGGATTACAGGTGTTTGCCACCATGCCTGGTTCAAGTCTTTTTTACGTACTTCAGTAAATCTTTATAGTTTTATTCAATTGATCAACATATTCCTCATTAACTTATGCCTGTGACTTTTTTTTTTTTTTTTGATAAAGTGTCACTGTGTAGCCCAGGCTGACCTTGAACTTGCAGTCCTCTTGCTTCAGCCTGCTTCCTTGGTGCTGTTATTCTGGTCTCTAACAAATTACTGTTAATTTTTTTAAAGCCCCTGATGTCCCAAGTTATAATAGTGAAGGCTACATTACTAGTCTCCCTTAGTAGTAAAGGAGTTTTTTATTTGATTCGTTTATTTTTTACTACAGTGGCTAGCACTTCCACAGCTGGCAGTGTCAGTGTTCTTATCCTGACTACAGTGGGTCTACTTTCAGCCTTTTGCATCTGAGTATTATGACTGTCTGGGGTTTTATAGGAGTATTTTTGACCAGGTTAAGTACTCTCGAATACTGAGAATTCTTTTTTAACAGTAAGTAGGTATCAGTCTGATCACAAGCAGCAATTGCTTTCTCAGCCACCCCCTTCTCAGATATCTACTAAAGTTTGTTGTGTTTCCAGCCCTGGCCCTCAGGCAGTTACTATGCCCATGAGGATCATTCTAACCATTTATCTTCCTCTGGCTAACGTGTTTTGTCTGGCTGGAGCTGTGATTCTTACTAACCCCATCACTGGGCTCCTATTCCAGTGGTCTGAATTCCTGTAATCCAGGACAGGGCTGGTGTCTGTCTGCCCCTTGGCCTCTAGATGGGCCACTGTGTCAGGTGTAGGACAAAAGAAATACCTGCTTGATTGATGAAGGGGGCAACTTTGTTGGCAGGAGCCTCAAGGGTCAACCCCACCCACTCATGCTGTCTTCTGTTGTTTCAGCTCCTCGCCACCAGGCATGCTCCTTGAGAAGGACTGTGAAGTTTACCGAGATTACAGTGTGGATGGCCAGCTCCTTCACTACAGGTAGAACTGCCAGCTTGGTGTGCTTGGTGCTAGTTGGAGGTGGGCTCCTGGGTGGGCCAGTGCTAGAGTAACTGAAGAGGAATCTAGTTCAGCAGGAGACAGTGAGAGCACCGGAAGGAGCTGTGGAGGCCACTAGTGCCTGATGCCTGGCAAAGGCCACTGAGAGGTAGAAGAACTTCATCCTACCCACCTGAGATAGCCCTGGGGGAAAAGTGAGGCTCAGGTGTGCTCAGCGTGTGGTCTGTCCCAGGCAGCCCTGGTGACAAAAAATCACCAGGCCCAACTGAGAGATCAAATTAGTCCTAGGAGTGACAATAGGGTTTGTCCACTGGGCCCTACATCATTTAGTAGAGAGCTAGAGCGTCCTAGCGGCCACTCAGGGCGCAGTGGGGCTACTGCTTGCTTAGCCAGACTTCATGATAACTGGCTTTTGGTGGGGAATGTGGGGCTAGGCATTACCTCTGTAGTGGCCTGTGACCCTCAAGGTACACCACCCAGGAACAATGTTGGTGCTGGGAGGGGCTGGAAGACCTGAAGAGCTGTGGCCTTAGACAGCTGGATTTTTTCCCTTAAGTCTGCATTTGTCAAACACCAGGGGTTTAGAAGGAAGTCGCCACCCACCCTGGCCCATGATGTATCTGTCTGTAGCCTCCTGGGCTTTGCTGCCTTTTCAGTGACACAGGTCTGACACTGACATGCGTCTTGGAGATCCCACCCTCCTACACACAAGCCTGTTTTGATCATCTGTGGGCTAGACTTGCCGAGCACTGGGGAGTAAATCAACAGCCCCTACCATGCTTAGGGACAGGTGCTCTGGGAAGACACATCAAAGACCCTCCAGGCCACTCAGGCAGAGGCAGCCCACCATGCCTGTCATGGGTGCCATTCTTGCAACCCCATGGGCACTCTGGCCATAGCTGGCAGTGACCTGATGGGGGCTGCTCCACGCCAGGCAGCTCAGCACCCACTCCTTCACCTTCTGCCATTGTTGTTCCTGTCATACAGGTCTTAAGACAGAGGTCCCAGGAAGTCTGGAAAAAGGGGGGCAGGTACCAGCAGCGTGCAGGAGCAAGAGGCTTGGCTTGGTGGTCCTCTGTGTCCCAGATTACCTGTATTTTGTCAGAGAGGGTGGAGCAGGTGGGAAGGTGGTTAGAAACTGTCTTGAGATTCTATAACCCTTTCTGCTGAGGATTGATAGCCTCTGCAAGGCTCCTGAGCAGACCTGGGCCATACACTCACAGAGGATTAATGTGCCTGTGCATGCCCTGTGGACCTGCTGGGCAAGTGCTTGATGTCCAGGTCCATTTTCCTGGCTCCTGAAAAGAGATAGCTTCCCATCCTGGGGGATGTAGCTGGAGGTCCACTGAAAAACCTGGGCCAGTGACAGCCTGAATATGAGCTGTGGCAGAGTTGAGTACCAGCATCCAGCTGGGACTGCAGCTCAGGGAATGTATTAGTCAGGCTTCCCATCACTGGGGCAAAATACATATACCCAACACTCACAATTTAAAGGAGAGGTTAATTTGGTTCATGGTTTCAGAGGTTTCAGTCCATGGCAAGCTACTCCATGGCAGATATCGTGGTGGAAAGGCATGGTGAAGCAAAGCTGCTCACTTCATGGCGGCCAGGAAGCAGAACTCAGGGGAAAGCACAGGAGGGAAGGGGCCAGGGACAAGGCCTAGTGCCCAGGGTCATGCCTCATGACCCACCTAGATTTACCTACTGTATGCTCTACCCATCTCCTGAGTATCAAGTTGATAACTGTCACTGGGGCCTGATGCTTAACTGTCACTGGGGCCTGACGGTTCCTCACTACAGTGCTATGTGGGATGGCAAG
This sequence comes from Cuniculus paca, assembly GCA_004365215.1. Lineage (NCBI taxonomy): Eukaryota > Metazoa > Chordata > Mammalia > Rodentia > Cuniculidae > Cuniculus > Cuniculus paca. The sequence continues at coordinate 11,004 of RJWT010021655.1, read as the reverse complement.
AAATCAAAATCTCAGGGCCAGGGATTTAACTCAGTGGTATAAGTGCCTGCCTGGCAAGCGTGAGGTCATGAGTTCGATCCCCGGCACAAAAAAAGAAAAGAAAAGAAAAGAAAAGAAAAGAAAAGAAAAGAAAAGAGAAAAGGAAAGGAAAGGAAAGGAAAGGAAAGGAAAGGAAAGGAAAGGAAAGGAAACGAAACGAAACGAAACGAAACGAAACGAAACGAAACGAAACGAAACGAAACGAAACGAAACGAAACGAAAGGAAACCTGGTATTCTGTGTTTACTGCTTGATCTTGGCCCTGAGAAACTGGCTGCAGGTGGAGGTGATGAGCACCGTGCTGCACTGTGTCTCCTTGACTCATGTGGTGTTGGTGCTAGTGACCAGCTGGGACCATTGTTAGGTTTCTTGTAGAAAGGGAATCTCAGGGACAGAGCTCCTAGAGCTGTCTATGTAGGAACCTCTTGGGCAGAGAGGAGCCATGGATGTGAGAAATGTGCAGGAAGTAAAGATGAACGGTTGTAGCCGCAGGGAGGAAATGGCAAGATGAAGCCGGCACCCATGTGCTGCAAGAGCCCCAGCTAGCAGTGACAGAAGCAGGGTGTACATGGGGCACAGTCCCGGGACCTCCAACCCACATGCAGCAGCCTTTGGATTGGAATTGACCTGCTCACCAGAGAGCGGGAAGCCAATCTTGCAGGCAGTGCTTGGGGGCCTGTCCAGGGCAGCAGGCTTGTATGCCAAGCAGAATTCTCACTGGGCAAGCACAGGGTGACTCAGAGGCCTGAGCAGGGTGGCAAGTGGTCATGCAGGCACGATGCAGAGTCACAGGCTGTCTGAGGGCCGGACAGTCATGCTGTCTTTAGATGTGCAGTTTCTTGTTTGTCTGAATGTAGCTGTGTTGGTGTTGCATCAGGCCTAGGTGACTGTCAAGGAGCCACCATTACTGGTCCTTCCCTCATGCCTTCTTGGTGTCAATGCCCAGTCTAGCCACTTCCCTGAAGCTGGCAGCAGGGAAGCATGTCCAGCTTTAGTTTTGTTTCTGGGTTTGGTTTTGCATAATGCTCCCAGTTCTTCTGACGTAGGCTATAGAAGGAATAAATGTCTGGCTCCTCTGCCCTCTGTACTGTACCTTCATTGTTCAAACCATGTTGTGCAGAGATGGGCACCTCCACCCTAGTGCCTTGAGAGAAGATGTGAGAAGAGAGGGGCTACAGTCCGCCTGCTACTAGGAAAATTGGGAGGAGCTGGGCACAGGAGGAGGCTACAGGCCAACTGGGAAGGTTGGGCACATTCGAGAGTAGTACACCAGGGACCACGGATGAGAAGCCCAGTTGGCAGGGCCTGGAAACTGATGTGAGGCCAGGGGCTGAGGATGCCCAGGTAGCTTGGAGCTGCCTGTCTGGGTGCTGGATGAAGTAGACCTTAAGGCCAGAAGATGTACTGGACACTGGGGCGGTCCTCTCTTGGGTGCCACTTCATCTGTCTGCATATCCAAGGGAGGCCCCACTGTGATGTGGAGCCTATGGCTAGGTCCCTGTAGCGGCCTCCTGCCTGCTCTGAGGCTCAGGAGTCTATTCAGCTTTGACACACACACGCTGTCTTGCTCCATCAGCTGGCAGGGGCTGCCTGCTTGGCAGACAGCAGGCCCACAGTATCCACCTGCAGTTGATCTTAGACTTCCAGTCTCCATCACTTAGAAATAAATTTCTGTTGTTTTTAAGCAACATCATCCTCTCCCATGTCTGCCCTAACTGGATAGAACTAACTCCACTTCCTGGGATGAAGCATTTGTGTCAACAGCGGGCTTTTCTCATGCCCTTACCTTTTTTGACACTTGTCCCCACCTCTGGCAACCAGGAGCAGAAACCCCAGGATTGGAGGCCTGCCCTAAGCCTGCCCAATCCTCACTTTTCACAAGCAGGCCCATCCTACCTCACTTGCCCCCCCATCATGGGGGTTGGAGCCTGGTCCAGGAGAGCCCCAGCATTGGGCACACAGCCAAACTGATCTCTCCAGCACTCTGATCAAGCCTTACCCAGGACAGTGGAGAAGCCAAACCAAATTCACCGAATCATTCAGAAGCTGTCAGAGATGTGCCACACAGTGAGGCTGGAGACAGCTCAGCCTGTGTGTGCTGTCTTCCCAGTGGCGGGTTCCAGCATCTCAACAGCCACGCTTTCTTTTGGACTCCCCAGCCAGAGGGTAGCTACAAGTAGGCTCACCAAGACACTCTGTCCTGTGGACTTAGCTGATCTACCCTCCTGAGTACCTACCAGAAACAAACCCAGGTCTCAGATTACCTTTACAGTTTCATTCACAAGGACCAGAATTCCAAGCTGGGCATAGTAGCACAAGCTTGTGCCTGGGAGGCTGAGGCAGAAGGACTGCGTCAAGTTCAAAGCCACTCTGCTACATAGTGAATTCAAACCAGCCTGAACTACATAGTAGGACCCTGTCTTTAAAAAAAAGAAAGAAAAAAAAATCACTCCGAAACACCAGAATTGGTCAAAAACAGAAACAGACCCATAACCTAAACTTCAGTGTTACCAGAAACCAACTTTAATTTTTTTACCAGAAACGAACTTAAATTTTTTAAAAATAAATGTGATCCAACCCCTTCTGCCTCTCTGTCAGACAGAAGCTTTCTTTCTCTCAATAAGTATATTCTGCTCATAAAATAAATAATAAATATGATCCATAAGTACAAGATATTAAATGGCAAATAAGCCAGCTGTGGTAGTGCACACCCATAATCTTAGCACTTGGGAGGCTGAGGCAAGGCAATCACTATGGGTTACATAGTGAGTTCAAGCCTGAAATACATGGTGAGACTCTGTCTCAAAAAAAAAGGCAATTGAATAGAATCACATAGGTATTCTAGAATTGAAAAGTACAGTGACAGAAAATAACAACTCAGATGGTGCTAAGGTGAATGTGTCTCCCCACAGATTCATATATTGAAATCCTAACCTCCCAGGGATGGTGTGAATGGTGGGTGGGTCTTTGTGAGGTGATGAGGCCATGCAGGCAAATCAAGGGATTCATGGTAGTAACAGATAAGGTTACTGTCCTTATAAAAAGAGGCCTGAGAGAGTTTGGTCTTTGACCACATGAGGATGCAGCAGCCAGGCACTATCTGTGACCCAGGAAGTGACCCTCATCAGACACTGAGTCTTTCAGTACCTTAACTTTGGACTTCCAGCCTCTGGTGCTGTGGAAAATAAATGTTTGTTGTTTTTAAGCCTCTCAGTCTATGTTATTTTGTTATAGCAGCTGGAGGGGTTTAAAATTAAAACAAAGCTAAGTAGAAAATCAGTAAATAGAAAGGCAGATCAGAAGAAAATATCTATTCTAAAGTCAGGAATGGAAAATACCCAACATAACTTGAAAATAGTATGCATAGGAAATGTGACTGATTGGATTCCCAGGAAAGAGGGAAAGAGATAAATGTAATATGTGAAAAGATAACGTCCAGGAATTTTCCAAAAATCATAGAAGATACTGACCCACAGAAGAAATTCTAAATACAGAGCCATACTTAGGTGGCATGGTGAAAAGACATCCCATGCCTCTTCCTGGACTGTCCTGGGTCTGGTCCCGGTTACAGGAGGCAGTGTATGGTCAGTGCTGCGTCTGTGTACCTGCCTGGCTGTGTCATCCATGTGGTCCACGAGCAAGGGAGGCTCAGAAGAGGCCAAGTGTCCAGTGTGACCCCCCACACTGGGTGAGGAATTTGGAAAATGTCATTCCCAGGGGACCTAATGCCCATCATAGTCAGCGGCTGGAAAAAGGTTTGTTCTCTGTCCTGATGAAAGCAGTGATAGTGGAGGGGAAGGGCTAGGGGAAGACTACTAGGAGCCTCTGCTTGAAAATAGGGGCCCTGGGATGCTGGTGTGGTGTCATGCTGGGTTCACCTAGCTGTGGCTCTTGGCGGCCTCCCACCCCGCCCCACCATTCCTGGGCAGGGCACTCATGGGCACAGCAGCAGCTCTGCCTGGTGCTGGGGTTGGGGGTTGGGTTAGGGTTAGGACACTGGGAACCCCCAGATTAAGTAGTAGGGCAGGACTCACCTCTGCCAGTAACTGCCACCTGCTCCCCCACACAGGACATCCTCCCTCCGGTGGAACTCGGGCACCAAGGAGCGCATGCTCATCAAGGTCCCTGACCGAGAGCCCAGCTTCCTTGCTCCTCAGGGCAATGGCTACCCACTGGAGGGCCAGCCTGGGGGCCGCCCCCGCAGACCCTCTGGCAGCCAGCACTCACCCAACCTGCAGACGTTCACCCCTGATGCAGATGGCACTGTCTTCTTCCCAGAGAGGCGGCCCTCACCTTTCCTGAGGAGAGCTGAGCTCCCTGGGAGCTGCTCCCCACTGCTTGCACAGTCCCGGAAGGCCTCCAGTGACTCACAGCCCTCCTCCCCACGCTATGGCTATGAGCCCCCACTCTATGAGGAGCCGCCCGTTGAGTACCAGGCCCCCATCTATGATGAGCCTCCCATGGACATGCAGTTTGAGGTCAGTGGCCCCTACCAGGCTGGCTCCCCACAGAGGTCACCAGGCCGAAAGCCCCGCTCATTCCTGCCTACCGCCAAACAGGCCCCTGCCTCACCCTGCCAGCAGCTGGTGCGCACCAAGCAGAGGTGCCCTGAGCGCTTCCTAAGCCTGGAGTATAGCCCGGCAGGCAAGGAATATGTCCGCCAGCTAGTGTATGTAGAGCAGGCAGGCTCCAGTCCTAAGCTGCGCTCTGGGCCCCGGCACAAGTATGCACCCAACCCCGGTGGCGGCTCCTACTCCCTGCAGCCCAGCCCCTGCCTGCTGAGAGACCAGCGCCTGGGAGTCCTGTCTGGAGACTACAGCACCATGGAGGGGCCTGAACCACGACACAGCCAGCCACCCACACCACTGCCACAGGCCCAGGAGGATGCCATGTCCTGGTCCAGCCAGCAGGACACCATGTCCTCCACAGGCTACTCCCCAGGCACTCGAAAGAGAAAGAGCAGGAAGCCCTCTCTGTGCCAGGCCCCCAACGCCTCCTCCTCTGACGGCCCAGGGGACCTGCTAGGCGAGCAACAACTGGCTGAGGAGCGCTCTCCGTGCGGGCCCGGCCTTGCCCAGGTGAAGCGTGCAGAGGCTGAGGCAGATGCTGCACGGGGCGCAGCTGAGCCCTTCCTAGCACAGGCACGGCTAGCGTGGGAGGCACAGCAGGCCCACTTCCACATGAAGCAGAGGGGCAGCTGGGACTCCCAGCAGGATGGCTCAGGCTACGAGAGTGATGGTGCTGTGCCACTGCCCATGCCCGGGCCTGTGGTTCGGGCCTTCAGCGAGGACGAGGCACTGGCCCAGCAGGAGAGCAAGCACTGGAAGCGGAGCACCTTTGAGAAGCTGGGCTTCCCCCAGGTCCTGCTGGAGAAGAGTGTCTCTGTGCAGACTAACCTGGCCTCCCCGGAGCCTTACCTCCACCCCTCCCAGGTGAGGTTGCATGGTGGGGTGGATAGGGCAGAGGGTCCCCAGAGCCTGGGGTCAACACAGGGCAGAGGGCCTATGTGTCTGGCATCTGCAACATGAATGTTTTAGACACTGAAAGTAGTGAGGGTACAGCCTCAGGGCTTCCTTGGCCATGAACCATCTGGGAGCTAAAGCTGTGTCCTGAGCACCTGGGCAGGCAGGCATCAGGTGCTCTGTGGTGGCTCTCTTCCCCACAGACCCCCTTTGGGCAGGAAGAGCTGTAAGGCAGCAGCTACCTGGTTTCCCATGTTATAGCCACTATCAGAGCCAATGCCCAGGTCCAGCCTGATATGCCTTCCATGTGGTGCCAAGAGTACAGTCCCCACCTGAATCTCTGTTGAGCTGCTCATCAATACCAGCAGGTCCTCCCTACTGGAGTCCACCAGGCCCCCAGGATTCAGTTGCCTGTGGCCTGTTGTCACTTCTAGCCCCTCCCTTTCTTGTGCATTCACAACAGGCACAGAGCCAAAGTTCAGGGTAGCCTAATGTCTTCCCAGTGGTCCTAGGGCCTACAGAGGCAGTGAGAGCTAAAGGCCTCCTGGAAGTGGCGTGGTAAGTGATGCCTGGACAGAAGCATCCTGGCCCTCCAAGTGGCCATAGAGATTTGCCAGGCTGGGTAACTCAGAGCTGCTTCTGGTCAGGGGTTTCTGCCCCATGCTTGTAAATGTGAGAAGATTGGGTAGACCTAAGAGGCAGCTGTGGGAAACAGAATGAGCAGGAGAAAAGCCATCCCTGGCAGTAGCAGGGCCCATGGGCAGGTGTGAGAGCAGTGGAAAAACCAGGCACTGGGGCCAGCAATGGGTCATGCAGAGATGGGTGGGGCAGGGGTGGGTGGGTGGGGAAAGGTGGTACTTACCACAGAAGCTGGGTATTAGCATGTCTTTAGGAAGACAGAATGAGCCAGACACCCTCACAGGGTTGTCCTATCTTCCCTACCCTCAGCTGGGTTACCTGGGTCCCCACCTGTGGCTGTCACTTGGCCACCATGTGGGGAGTAAGGTTGGGTACCTACATCCTGATGGCACAGTCCGGTTTGTCCTTCTCAGTCTGAGGACCTTGGTGCCTGTGCCCAGTTTGAGAGCAGCCGGCAGAATCGCAATGCAGTGCCCAGCTCTAGCTGTGTCTTCCCCACCTTCACACTACGCAAGCCATCCTCAGAAACAGACATTGAAAACTGGGCCTCCAAGCATTTCAACAAGCACACCCAGGGCCTCTTCCGCCGGAAGGTGTCCATTGCCAACATGCTGGCCTGGAGCAGCGAATCCATCAAGAAGCCCATGATTGTGACCAGCGACCGACACGTAAAGAAGGAGGCCTGTGAGATCTTCAAGCTAATTCAGATGTACATGGGTGACCGGCGGGTCAAGACTGACCCACTGCACGTGGCTCTGGAGATTGCTACCAAGGGCTGGAGCATGCAGGGCCTGCGGGACGAGCTCTACATCCAGCTGTGCCGCCAGACCACCGAGAACTTCCGCCTTGAGAGCCTGGCCCGAGGCTGGGAGCTTATGGCCATCTGCCTGGCCTTCTTCCCACCCACACCCAAGTTCCATTCCTACCTGGAAGGCTACATCTACCGGCACATGGACCCTGTCAATGACACCAAAGGTAAGGCTTTGAGGTGGGGGCGAGGCCCATTCATCAGCAGCCCCCTTGGCCCAGCCCTGCACAGAAATGCCCCTCCAAGCAAAACACACATCTCCTAGATCCCTGCCCCAGGGAGCCCCACCTGGGCCCCAAGGTCAGGTCTTTCCTGGCTGAGACCAGGGCACATGGCTTTGTGTCTCTGCTGATGGTATCCACTCTGCTCCAGGCCCACCTTGGTCAGTCATCCTCCTTGACAAGGGCAACTGTGGTCAAACCTTCTGCATTTGCCGTACTTGACTGTCATCCCACAGCCTGTGGGCAACTTCCCCATAAGGCGCAGGCCCTCAGATCTCAGTGGGGTCCTGCCTGAAGGCTTGAGCAGTAAGAATCATAGTTACCACAGTGAGGGCTAAACCCCAATGCATGAGCTTCTCATATGTGAGTTTAAGGGGACCAGCCAGCCTCAGCCAGAGCAAGCTGCCTTGGATTGGAAGCTGGGGCCAGCAGAGGTCACCATTTGCTGATGGCCACTTGGGGCCATGTGCAAGGCCCTAGAGATGATACGGGGTCTGTGTGGCTCCAGCATCTCAGCTGGGCAGCACCCAGGTGACCAGCCTGCATCTTGAGCTGGGCAGAGTGGCCACAGAGCAGGGTCACATCCTCTACCCCACAGTCATGAACATCGACAGGGCATAGGCACACTCATGTAGCATATACACGGCTGTCAGCTCATACACACCACAGGGCATGTGAGTCCAGCCCTGGCTATTGCAGCTTTGCCTCTACAGAAGCCACCTGGCCAGCGCTGTTAACAACTTTCCATGACCCCGGTGTGGGGCCAGTGTGCACAGAGACAGGGCAGAGGTTGCAGGCAGGTTCCTAAGAACAGGGTGCTGGGTACAGGCACTGTCCAGTACCTCAGCCACTTGGGGAATTTCAGAATCTATGCAATGTGATTTTCAACACAGATCCCAGCAAATGCAAAGCCTGTGCTGAGGACAAAGCAAGAGCCCAGTGCCTGGTCTTCAGGAGTAGGTGGAGTCCTGAGGGCTGCATACCTGTTGGTTTCATAGGTACCTTCTTGGCCTCTTCCAAAGAGTACTTGAATGCACCTTGAGCTGGAGGCTATAGAAATATGTCTTTGCTGCTCACAGAGCACACAGCCCACAGTAGGCACCCGAGAATGTGCTGAGTAAAAATAGGAGCAATGGAGTTACGAGACAGTCAGTGCCTGGGTCATTGACTAGCAAGTGTGTGGCTGGGCTATTCACCAGCGGGGTTCTTGGGGGAGTTTTGCCTCAAGCCCTGTGCAGGGCCACTGAGGTCAGTGTGTATCTCCAAGCATCTCACCCCCACAGGGTTCTGGCTCACTCATAGGAAAGAAGTGGGCATAGCCTGGGAGCCACAACTTTTAGACCCCCATATGAGGCCTGTGAGGTCTCAGAATGTCATGGGCTACAGTAAGAGCTGAGGTTCTGTGTGGTCCCACCAGAAAGTACCCTCCATCCAATGAGAACCCAATCTGTAGCCCCAGGATCTAATCTTAGTTTTGCCTGTCTGAGGCTCTGCTTGGCTGTGGGCCAAGAGGAGAGATGTACACACACAAGGTGGCCATCTTTTCTTCAACGGGCCTCAGGCTCCCTCCAGCAGCTCACTGTCCCTGGGCAGTGTTGCCTTTCACATGCAAGCAGCCCTGTCCAGAACATGGTACTGATCAGGAAGACAGACCTTGCCAGCCCAGAAAGATGTAATCTGTTCTCTAGAGGACAACTGGCTGGCCACACAGCCCTTTACAGCTGAGAGGGACGGCACCTCTGCAGGAATGTGTGGTGAAGGACAGAGCAAACCTGGCTTCTGTGCTTGGTATATCACCATAAATTGCTTGCTGCAGCCACAGGACTCTTTGACTGACTGGTCCATCACCATGTGGGCATGACCTCCACTGTGTGGTCATCACCATGAGGGGACCTCAGCTTAGCCTGGGTCTTGTATGCCGACAGGTACCACCAGTTATCTCCTGGCTGTCCCCCAGGATGCCCCTCAAACAGGCTGTCCCAGACTTTGAGGGAAGTTTGGCACTGACTCAACAGGTTGCAGGAAAGACCTCTTCTGCATGAGTCCTAAGGAAGGTGTAGCCCTAATGGGCTTTGCTGATGCCCAAGCCCTTACACTCTCAGCATGGCTTACCAGCTCCCAGTCAAAAATGACAGGTTGAGCATTGCATTTGCTTTGACTATACCTTAAACTCTAAGAAAACAATAAAAACTACAAGGAAAACAGTGTAGCAGTCCCTCAAATAATTAAAAGTAGAATTACCATATGATTGCCAGTTCTACTTCTGGGTCTATGCCCAGAAGAATTGAAACAAGGACCCCAGCAGATACTTGTTCACCCATGTTTAAAGCAGCATATTCATTGGAGCTGGAAGGCAGAAACAACCCAGTGTTCATTAATATGTGAATGGATAAACAAGATGTGGCATATACAGAAGTGGATTATTACGAAGCAGTGGATTTTTATAACACCTTTACAAGAAAGGAAGTTATGTATACATGCTACAACATGGATGGACCTTGAGAACATCGTACAAAATGGAAGAAGCCAGTTCCAGAAGGATAAAGACTATGATTCCACTTCCATGGCACCCTAAGTTATGAAGACAAAAGTGGAATGGTGGGTGCCAGGGGTTGGGGAATGGGATGAGGGAGTTAGTGTTTAATGGGAACAGAGCTGCAATTTGGGAAGATGAAAATTTTCTGGAGATGAATGGTGGTGATGGTTGCACAATAATGTGAATATATTTAATGTTACTGAACTACACACTTAAAAATGGTTAAAAAGGAGCCAGACATAGTAGCACACACCTGTAATCCCAGCATTCCAGGAGGCTGAGGCAGGAAGATTGCAAGTTCTAACCCAACCTGGGCAACTTAGTGACTTAGGAACATTTTTGTCTCAAAATAAAAAAAGCCTGTGGATGTGGCTCAGTGTGAAGGTTCTGGGTTTAATCCCTAGTGCCTCAAAAAGAAAATACATAACCACAAAGATGAAGGAAATAGAAAAGGAAAAACAACTGTTTGGGAAGCTGGAAAACACATGGGTAAGTGGCAGGAACCTGACCTGGCAGAAGGGGAAAGGTAGATGCTAAACAGATAATACCTGAAGCAGGCAGCAAACTCTTAAAAGCTCAGGAGTAAGTAGAGCCAGCCTCCTCTATCAGTGGACAAAGGAGGGCACCTAAAGCTGAAATTGGTCCAAAATCAGAAACAGAAAAAGCTGAGCAGTGTGGCATATATCTGTGATTTCAGCTCCTCAGGAAGCTGAAGCAGGAAGATCACGAGTTTGAGGCCAGCCTGGTCAACTTATCAAAACTCTCTCAGAAAATGAAATCAGGCATGGTGACACACACCTGTAATCCCAGCATCCTGGAAAGCTAAGGCAGGAGGATCTCAAGTTCAAACCAGCCTAGGCTACTTAGTGAGACTCTGTCTCAACATTTTAAAAAATGAAAACAAAAAGGCTGAAAGTGTAGCTCAGTGCAAAGGTTCAGGGTCCAATTCCCCATAATGCAGTCAATCAATCAATCAATCAATCAATCAATCAGTAGAGCCTTAGGATATAGCTCAGTAGCAGAGGGCCCCCGACTTAGTCCCTAATACTTCAAAACAAAGCTGCTGCAGAGGAGTGGGTGAGAGAAGAGATTCTGGTCAGACCATCTGGATTCAATTCCCAGATACACTATCAAAATAGGACATACTAAGAGTCAAAACAAGTGTCAGTGAATGTTAATGAATATGAGTCACAGCATGTCCTATAACCACAGTGTAACTAAACTAGGCATTAGTACCTCCAAAAATCTGGGAAATTCCTAAGTATTTGGAAACTAAAAAGCATACTAAAGAACCTATGGG
>RJWT010021654.1:0-17498 GCA_004365215.1 Cuniculus paca | reverse complement strand
TTCTTGACTAGATGGTTTGTGTTGAGAAGTCTGTTGTGATTCTGATGGGTTTTCCTTTATAGGTAATTTGTTTCTTTCTCAAAAAGCTTTTAATATTCTGTTCTTGTGTTGAATTTCTGAAATCTTGATTATTATATGTCTGGGTGTAGATTTACTTTGGTTATGTCTAGCTGGAGTTCTATATGCCTCACTTACCTGAATAGCATGTCTTTCTCCATGTTTGGAAAGTTTTCTGCTAGTACTTTTGTAAATAGAACTTTTATGTCTTTTGTGTTGACCCCTGCTTCTTCATTGATACCTATCACTCATAAATTATTTCGCTTTGCATCATCTTGCAGTCTCTGAATTGTTATTTCCTGGTTCCTCATTATTTTTAAGAGGTCTTTCCATTCCTGATCACAAGCTGCACACCTGTCTTCAAGGTCTGAACGTCTATCTGCAGTTTCTTTCAAGCGATTTTGCCAACTTTCAATGGAGTTTTTAATTTCCTGGATATCTCTTTGAATCTGTTTCATGCATGCAAAATCTCTCTTATATTGTTCATTCATGGTTTTCCTCATGTTCCTTTGATCCTCTATTTTTTTATCTATGTCTTCTTTAGAGAAGCTTAGCAATTCTTTTATTATGTTTTTCATTTCTTCTTTTACCTGAGATAGTATTTCTGTTCTAATTTCTTTTATAGCCTCATGGAGTTATCTCTTTACTTCAGTTGCCATCACTGCAGAAACTTCAGGTGTGCAACTCCCAATCTCTTCCATGTTTTCATCTCCTAGACTTGCTCTGCTTGGGTTGGAGTCCAGGGACTGCCTTTTGCTTCTTTGTCTTGACATTTTCCTGGGTTCTTCCAAACAAGTGGGTCGTGGGGTTCCAGGCACTTCCCATATTGGCTACAATTTCTCTGGAGCATGACTGTTCAGTATTCCTGGCCAGTGCTCACCATGGGTATCCAATGGTGCCCACTGGGTGCTCTGGTGTAGGGCCCGCTTCTGTTTTTCCCGGCCCTTGCTGGTTACCTGGGGCAGAAGCATCCCAAGGACTACTGGAGTGTACGCAGCGGCAGGACCTGTCTCTGCCCTCCCTCTGAGCTGGTTACTGGTGAACCCTAGAGATCATTTTGAAAAGTTATAGAACCATTTATTTATACTGTGAACATATATACATGTTAAAACCATTATGAACATATTTAAAATCCAAATGACATCCAAAGGACAACTTAAAACATATACAAAACATAAACTATCTGTAATATAGATATGCCTTCCTTAATTTTTTTTTTGAGACAGGGTCTTGTCATATGGTCCAGATGGGCCTCAAACTTACTATGTAGCCTAGGATGGCCTTGAACTTGAGGTAGCACTCCTGCCTCAGCCTCCTCAATTCTGGGATTACAAGTCTGCACCACTACACCTGCCCTACCTTCCTTAATATTTAAAATACCACCAACATAATAGTCATATGTACAAACATAAGCCTACATCATCAGTAAGGAAATGGGAAAATATTCAAGGTGATTATGATTATTAAAGTAGTATAAGTTAAATCAGTAAGAAATTACTTTTATACTTATTAAGTTTTTAAAAATTTGTTTTTTGAACCTTACTACTCAGTGTTATTTAGCTGATATTTATTGAGTACTTTTTATGTCAGACACTGTTTTAAAGAATTTGTATTCTATTTAATCTTTTTTAAAAAATCCCTGTAAGTAGATACCATACCTATCATATCTATTTACAGAACAATGAGGCTGATATAGATGGTCTTTGGTAGTGTAACTAATAAGTAGGAGTCAGATTTTGATGTCAGAAAATCAGGCATAAGAGCTCACACATTTAATTGAGATTTGCTTGTGCTTCCAATATTGGCATGAGTGTGAAAAACATGTTGAAAGAAGTGTAAGGTGGTAGCACATAACTAGAACACAATATTACAAAAAAAAATCTCAGATGTGTTAGAGAAGTGCATGCTGTTAAGAATATCAATTTTATCTCTACATGTTTAGCCAAGATATAACTACAAACTCATGCAAATAGTTGCATAGATTTCCATTTAAGGTTTTTAAAGTATATATTTACCAAAAGGTGTAGAAAAAACTTAGCAAAATCCAACACCCCTTCTTGATAAAAACCCTGAAGAAAACAGGTATAAAAAGGCCACGCCTAAATATGGAAACAGCTATATATGACAAAACAATAGTCAGCATTACACTAAATGGGAAAAAATGAGAGCATTACCCCTAAAATTGGAAACAGGACAAGAAAGTCCCTTATCAGCTTTTCTACTCAGCATAGTACTTGAAACATTAAGCAGAGCAATTAGACAATAGAGAGAAATGAGAGAAATACATATAGGAAAGGAAGAACTCAAATTATTATTTGCAGATGACATGTCATTCTACATAGAAGATCCAAAGAAATCCAGCAAAAATCCTCTTGGAATTAATAATCAATTAAAATCAATAATCAATTAATTAGCAATGTAGCAGGATACAAGAACGACACACAAAAATCATTAGGATAAGTGTACAACAACAATGAACAGGATGAGAAAGAAATTATGAAAAAATACCATTCACAGTAGATTTAAGAGAAATGAAATACCTAGGAATTAAACTAATCAAGGAAGTGAAAGATTTCTACAAATAAAACCACAGTACTCTGAAACAGATTAAAGAGGACATAAGAAAATGGAAAGATTCTGCCTATCCCCTTCTCCTGGATAGGTAGAATCAGTGTTGTCAAAATAGACATACTTCCAAAACTGTTTTCCAAATGCAATGTAGTCCCAATCAAAGTATTGATGCATACTTTATAGGTCTAGATAAAAAAGCAGAGGAAACCCAGAATGGCAAAAGCAATTTTGGACAGTAAGAACCAAGCAAGAGTCATAGCAATACCCGACTTCTAACCATACTACAAAGCAATACTGATAAAAATGACATGGTACTGGATCAAAAACAGATACATCAATCAATCGAACCAAACTGAGGACACATAAAGTTCCCCAGACAAATTCAGCTATTTGATCTTCATTAAAGAGGTCAAACGCGTATGTTGGAAGAAACATAGTCTGTTCAACAAGTGGTGCTGAGAAAACTAGTTATCTGTGTGTAGATGACTAAAACTTTACCCTTCTCTCTTACCATATACTAAGTCAAAATAAAAATGAATCAAAGATCTAAACTTTTTCCTTTTTGTTTTTTTTTTTTTTTTTGCAGCACCAGGAATTGAACTCATGACCTTGCACTTGCCAGGCAGACACTTAGGCTGCTAAGCTAGATCTCAGGCCTTAAAGATCTAAACTTTAAAACAGGCATTAGAACTACTGGAAGATAAAATAGGTAAAACACTTGAAGACATAGGCATGGGAAAGGATTTTCTAAAAGAAACTCATTTGTCCAAAAAATAACTGCAAGAATCAACAAATTGGATGATGTATCAGTAGAGTGAAGAGACAATGTACAAAAAGGGAAAAAAATTTTTGCTAGCCAGAGCTCAGACAAAAGACTAATGCCTAGAACATACAAAATATCAAAAAATTAACCTAAAATTGAAGACTTGGTCAAGAAATGGGCAAAGGAAACGAACTGAACTTTCACAGAGAAAGAAATACAAATGACCAGCAAATATATGAAAAAAATGCTCAATATCTTTGATCATTAGACAAATGCAAATTAAAACAATGTCAAGATTCCATTTTACTCTAGAAAGAATGGGAATCATTAAAAAGTGAAACAGTAACAAGTGCTAGTGAGGCTATGGTGAAAAAGGAACCCCCCTTCATTGTTGCTGAGAATATAAACTAGTACAAGCACTATGAAAATCAGTATGGATCCTTCTCAAAGAATGGAAATTCGAAATTCCATATGACCCAGGGATCCCTCCACTCGGAATCTTCCTCAAAAAGATTAAGACATTGTGCTACAGTGATATATGCATAGCAACGTTTATAGCAGCACAGTTCATAAGAGGTAAATCATGGAAAAGGTCTGTACGCCCATCAACAAATGAGTCATTAAAAAAGTGGTACCTATGTATAACAGAATACTATTCTGCTATAAAGAATGACAGATTTGAGACACAGAGGAAAAGGGATGCACCTGGAAAATGTGTTGAGTGAAGTAAACAGACACACAAATTTAAATACTATATGGTATCTCTCATTTGAGTGAGGCAAAATACAAGCTAAGAGACTAATAAAGAATGTGTAGAAAGGGACAAGGAGATGGATTTCTTGCAATAGGGAAGAGGCCCATGGGAAAAAGTATGAGGAGTGAGGAAGGGAAGGGGGAAATAAGTAGAATAAAGGTGTTACATGAACAGGAACTTACTAACCTTAACTAATGCAAACATTATACGTGATAAAATGAGCTAAGATTAATAATACCAACAAGAATAAATACCGGGATAGGATTTTTGGAGGAAGAGTGAGGGAGTATGAGGGAAGGGGAAGGAGATTTAAAAATAGAAATAAGTTGTGATGTGCATAAGTAATCACTCCCCAAGATGACTGTAAACTGCATGAGCTGCAAACATATACTAATAAAATAAAATTAAATAGATAAAATTAACAGAAAAGTAAGAGATTAAATATTTACTAATTGAGATGTCAATTGTAACATATTCAGGTGGTGGAATACTTATCAGCAACTGAAATGCTGCCTTTGATGCATAGTTATTGATAATGTAGTAAGTGTAAATAATTATAAAACAATAAAAATGATATGGATTTTGTTAGTCAAAATGTTTGGTTTTGTATCTAGATAATCCTCCATTTTTTTTTTTACCTTGTTCTCTGTTCCTGGAGTGTGATCTGGCTGGGCTATGTCAAAAAAAGTTTTTGTGTATTTTTTTTGGTGTGTTGTGAGATTCTATTACCAAAGGGAGGAAAGCTTCTAGGTAAAATAGTCATAGTCCAAGGATTTATCTCCTTTACCTGAACCCTGAAAAAGAAAAAAAAGCCTTAAAAAGTGATCAGTCACTGCAATGGTCAGGGTAATTGGTTTCAAAGACCATGAGAGAAAAGTAATCAGCAAGTATACAATGGCAGCAAAGAAAAGAATTTAGAATTTAGGGATATTATTGAGGCATCTGTGAGTACTCACTTCCTTAATAGTTCCACTCATCAGGAAAGCTATGCAACCAAAGAAATGCACAAACAAAATTTAGATATTACAGAAGAAAAGTTCAAATTCATACTACTTTGGAAAGTACACCATTCGGACAGAGTGCTGGCATAGGGCAAAGAAAAAAGCAAGTGGTTGGTGGAATGAAGGTAGTGTATATGACCCAAGTGTCATGATTCTGTTATATAACAATAGACAGAACTTTGTGTACCCCTTGTATTACTGACATGAATTTTTCACCTGGATAAAGTTCACGAATGAATTCTGAGGGTCAAATAGGGTTGGTTGTCCAAATATCTTTCATTTTCATCTCTAGATCCAGCTCTCTCCCTCTCTTCCATGACCACATAAATTGGGCATCTACTCTGATTCTGTTAGGATGCACCAAGTGCAGAATTCTGGGAAGAGGTAAGAGTAGGAAGGATAGTGAGATTATAATACTAGTTCCCCTGGCTTCCTCTCTGCAAGTTTCCTTTGATCTGGACTGCCCCTTGACCATACTTACGTTTCTGCACAAGACAATTGACTCTGTAAGACTTTTTCTTTTAAGGTTCCAGGGATCATGCCCCTGTTCTTATTCATTTATACTTAGAGTTGGTAACAGTTCACCTGAAATAAGCTCCTGGTTCTTGCATTAATATTTGTGATTTCTCTATATCCCAATCTGTATTTTCTTATGTTTAATATAAATTTCCTGAAATATCTATTGTCTTATTTCTTCAACTAGGGAAGACTATATGGAACAATGTTACAATTTCGACATCGAATGTCCTCTGAGGGGGCATGTGTTAAGGACTTGGCTTTTAGTGGGCACTATTTAGAAGTGCTATGGATCTTTAGCAGGCTGGATTTTATGAGAGATTCTTAGGTCGTTGCGACATGCCTTCAAAAGAGACTGTGGGATTCTAGTGTCTTTCTCTTTTTGATTCTGCTTCCTGGCTCATGAAATAAATGGCTTCCTCTGCCAAGTGTCCCTGCCATGATGTGCTGTCCCCATCAGGGCCCGACACGGAGCCAGTTGATGTTGCACCAGGACCCTCAGAAGCATAAGCCAAATGAAATTTGTCTTGTTGTGAATTAATTGCTTAGATATTTTCCTGTAGTTACAGAAAACTGATTAATACAGAGAAATTAAGTAAACACCCTGGAGTCCTGACTTAGAATTCAAAATATAAGCATAGACTTACAAAGTACATTTAATATTTATTTGTTAATTATTCACTTAACAGACCTAGAGACAATAACTGACCTAGGATGAAAGATCATGTCCAGAATCCAGACTGTGCTTTCAGATTAATGACTGATACTATATGGGATAGTTTTAGGTGTCAACCTGACCAGATGAAGGGATACCTAGAAAAGCTGATAACTATTAATTCTGGATGTGTCTCTGAGAGTGTTTGTAGAGAAGATTGGCATCTGAATCTGGGGACTGAGTGGGGCACATCACCTTCAAGGTGAGAAGAAACAATTTGATTTACTGAAAACAAGATGGGGTAAGTAGGTGGAGAATTGGTGAATTCTTGCTTTTCTTCTGAATCAGAATGCCCTTCTTCTCTTGATTTTGGATGTCAGAATTTCAGGTTTCTGCTCTATTAGACTCCAAGACTTGAACCTATAGCTCTCTATCCTTTGGCTTTCATGCCTTTGGATTGAGAGTTATGTTTTGGCTTCCCTGGTTCTGAGTCTTTCAGACTTGAACTGAGTCATGCTACTAGCACCAGAGGATCTATAGTTTTCAGCTGGGGACTGCTCAGCCTCCTTCCATGCATGAGCCAATTCCCTTATAAATCTTTCTCTGTCTGTCTGTCCATGTTGTACTGTTTCTGTCTCTCTGAAACATCCTGGGTAATGAGTCAAATTAGGAGCAGAAAGTACAAAAGGTGACTCTGGAAACACTTGACATACCAGAGAATATGGAACCTGTCCAAGGCTACTGAGATAAATGGGATAATTTGAGTTTAAATAAGAGCAAACACTGAAATTAATCTAAGTGGATGAACTATGTTTAAACCGGAAAGTATAAAATGTGTATAGAAAAATAACTGGTTACCTGCTAAGGAAATTAGTTCTGGCTAAATTAGAGAAACAAACAACAACTAAAGAATATTTTCCTACCTTCTATCTGAGGTAACACCTGGAGTTAAAGCAAGACAAAAACTAAAACTATTAGGTGATGGTGGTAGGGCATTTCTGGAAATATTTCTTTTTTTTTTTTTCTTGAAAAGACTCATAGAAAGTCAACAGAACATACACTTTAAGGCTAGTATTACAAGTCCAAGGGCATGGTACATCAAAGAAAGAGTTCTGGCAGGCAATAGGTTCACAAAATATTTGGGCATAAACTTACTGTGGTTCTAAGTCCTACATAGCTACAAACCTCTGGATGAAATCACCAAGATCTGTGCAGTGCATCTTGGTTTCCAAACAGCTCTAACCAGAAGTTTCCAAGAGGTCTTTTATGTACATCTGGCCACATAATCACCCAGGTTCTCTAAGCTATATACCACTTGAAAACCATCTGAAAAAACTACTAGTTATAGAGCTTAGGAGTCACCAAGGGAGTTTTGAATTTTAAGCAGAATATTGTAAATCCAAAAATACTTATCCTAGTTATGAATCAAAACCAAATATTCAGATGAAGGAAAGGAGCAGTGAATGCTACAGAGGCCCTTGCTGTAGAGACAGAAAGGTGAAAGGTGGATATTTGAGAAAATACTTTTTTATAGGTACAAGAAGAAAACTTAGTCTAATGGTAATATTTATACATGTGAGAATACTGTGAAAGAATGAAGGGCAGGAAAGAGAGGATAAAAGTAGATACTGCGTGAAGAATAGAAATTAGCCCTAATTGCTAATTCTGAGCTGTACTTGATAGCAAATTCTTCCATTTAAAATGAACTACAAATAGTTTTGCCAGTAGCATTCTTAAAAAGAGAAATGTTTTGCACTTTTAATCATTACAATTCTATGTTTTTAATATGACAAAAGTGATGTTTATTTCCTTGGAATGATACCCAATTTCTAAAGTAATAAGAGTAGAAAATAAGGCACATTGCATGGGTCTACAATTTGCTTGCACAATAGGAGAGGAAGAAACATGAATTTGTGTGTGTCGTAAAACTGTAGTAACTTGAATCATTTACAGTTTGGTAATGTCACAAGGTAGAATAATAAATGGTCAGAGCCAGCCATATGAAAATGAAAAACGTTAAACATCAGCTTAGATATTCTTGTGATATGCTAAAAGTTAATTTCAAGTACTAAAAGTACCACATAAGAGGAAATTATCAAAAAACTGCCAACTCTAGACTTAGAAATGTCACTCACTGATGCTGTTTTCAAACAAATAGCTTTTATTCTTATGTCAGGTTTTCACAGCTTCACAGACAAGCTTGTGTTTGCGTGTTGCTTTCCATAGAGACATTTTAGAAAACAAGGGCAACTGTGTGTACCAGGAAAGAAGGTGTTAATGGGTTAAAAACTGTGTAAATGTTGCTCTAGTAGAATTGCTGCTTTTTGTTCAGATGAATACTCTCCATTTCTCATATAGCTTTAAATTATGGACAAATGCTTGCAATTGTGAACTCCCTACATTGTGCTGCGTGTTCCCAGGTTTCATCAGCCAGGGTTGTCCAATGGGATTACTGTAAGCCTTCACGGCAGTCGCCAGCCACTGATGAGAAACTCATATCCCCGCATGTTAGATTGCTCTCTGTTCCATCCTTGTGATGGCTCTGATTGCTGTCATGGTGTTAGGTGGGAAATTAGCATTTTGTGGTCCAAATTTTGCCATACAGAACATACTCAGGAAAAAAAAATCATAGTAATTTTTCTGTCAAAAATGAAATTCAGAACTACCTTGATATAGACGTCCACACAACCTAGGCCAGGAAACCAGGAAATATTGTATGGTCTTGGTTGGTAAAGCTAATGAGGGAGGTGTTTATTGTTATCCCAGGCCTCTGCTTAAAAATGCATGTTTTTCTTTTTTATAAAATTAAGAAAACTACGGGTAAGTCCTAAAAGTGCTGGAATTAAAGAATAAGATTAGTCTTTAATGCTAAATGTCCAAAAATCAAACTGAATTACAAGAGATAGTAGTGAGTATTAGGCACAAATTCCAATTCTTACATAATTTTGGGTTTTATATCTAGAAACAATAGCTACGTATCTTTGCTTTTTTACAATAGCTTCCTTCTTCTAGTAAACATGGTTAAGTAAACTATGAAAAGATGAACGATAAAGGAATTGTGGAAAACAAAGTAGAAAACATGATTAGTTTTATTCCTGTGTTTTTTCCCTAAATCATTATGAGGAAATGGCTAAAGCAGTGATATCATAGTAATCAATGTGTTATATCAACAATGATCATATAAATGACCTTGCGTTGATATTTTCTATGTTCTATTTGATTATACTTGTCTACTTGCTGGGAACTTATTAAATAATTACTGACATTTTAGTTTTTATGAACCTACATTACGATTAGAATTTAAATTTAATTTCTGTTCTTTATGCTGGGGATTAATTATAGCAAAAATGAAAGCTATTAAAATTTTGGTTAGAAAAATGATATAGTGCCCTTATCTTTTGCCTCTTCCCAGGCTAGCCACAGACATGCTCATTTTCCCTGTCATTAAAGTGAGCAAGCTGGAAGGATTCTGACATGTGAGGTGCACAGACTCTGTTAGTAGTCTTGATTTTTATCCACCTACCCACGCTTATCCGTCATCTTTAATCATGCAAAAGGCAGAACTGCGTAATCATTTCGTTTCATTGAAAAGAAGAAGAAAGATTTACATTAAAATAATGACACACAAGAAAAAAATAAATTGAAAATGATCATGAGGTGAAGGTAACGCGGAGACCAAAGCTCCATTAGTTCTGTGATGCTCATTTAAAGCAATGACCTAGTAGAGCTAGACATAAAAGCAACGATGACGTTAGCTGTTAGGGTCTAACCATTTTATCTTCACAATCTAACTTGCCTTCCCAGTCTACACTCTTAGCAAATTATTCGAGGAAAGCAAGGCAAATAATTAAACGTTAGTCCTAGCTACCCACCCCTTCCTATCCTTATCTCAGATTGAATTATACCCTAATGATAATCTTATTTAGAGGAACATGACTTCAAAATTTAAATTCAGAGCCTTGAAGATAGGAAACAGTTGTTTTAATCTAACAGTACCGAATAAGCCAAACCACTCACACTTTAATTATCAAGTTCAGTCTATATACATTAATGTGAGTTTATTTTTCATCAAGCAAGCATTTTATTGTTCTTTTAAACAATGTGTGTTAATTATTTAACAATATACGTTTTATTTAAATAATGCCAACAATACAACTTTTATATATAATGGCGTGTTTTATTTACCTTTTATATTACAGATTTGGATTAGAGTTCTTTAAAATAGTTGTGTGGTATATTTTCAGTTTCCTTTCCTCATCTTTTCAATTTTATAGTAGTTGTTTCTATTTATTTGCTAAATGTTTCAAAGATATGAAATTTCTAAAAGTTTGTGAAAGTAGTTATTGACAATAACTTTAATGTCCTCTTCTTTCTATATCCTGTGAAAGAAAGATCCTTGAAACAATAGCCAGCTCTCTTGAAAAAAATTTTTATCTCAAAATATGTATCGTCTTATAAGATTCAATTAACTTATATCTGAAAACAAACTCCATTCTTGAATGAAATTTTTAAAATAATAAATTGTGTTGAGTAAGAGGAACATTTGTATAGAAGGAAAATGCTTTTTGATTTTTCTAAAAACCAATTTATATTTAAACTTCTTGCTTTAACATTTTAATAAATAGTTGTTTAATCTGAACCTTGCTAGATATTGTGACTGTAGCTGTGAACCAAGTAATTAGTCTGTAAGATTTTTTTACATTTTCTCATAGTACAAATAATTTAAAAATACAAAAAATTATTCCCTGTTCCCCCAGATATTTAATTGGCCCTATTTTACTAAACTTGAATATTTTCATATACAAAACTACACAAGAACCAAGTCATTCAGTGACATTAACTATAGTACTTCAAAATTTCAAGATGTTTACATTTAATATGGCACTCATTATGATTACTTTGAATTTAAATAGCAAAATTTGAGATGACCTAAAGATAATACTATTTCTCATCCAAATCTACACAATTAAGAGTTCAACAAGACTTAATATAAAAGTTTAAATATGCAATCAGAAGAAGAAATTATTTTTATGTTTACATTACAAAAATTATATGTAAACTACATAGTAATTGTAATTTTAAAAACCATATAATTTATATAACTAGGTATCAGAAATACATGATTTATGATATCATTCCTAAGGACTCAGAAGCATGTATTAAAAATCAGTCATTCTTTTGCTCATCTAAAGTATCTTTAAATTTCAGGCTCTATAATTACCATTTGATGTCATAATCCTCTTGAAGAGATAAGGAAAATACTGCTTTTCTTTCATATAACTTCATTGCAGATTTTGCTGCTGAGAAATACAAGAACTTCTAGTTGCATTTTCAGAAAACCTCATCCTTCATAAAATTATAAGCAGTTAATTTATATATAAAGAAAAATAAAGAGGAAATATCATTATAAAATTATGTAAAATCAAATCTTTAACTATATAATGTTTAAATGAATTGATAACCTTTCAAAATTAGTCAAGCAAGTACATTTTTATTCATGCATATATTAAAAACTTAACTACATTTTTAAACAGATAGTTCCATATACTGCTTTATTTGAGAATACATATTTGATATTAATTCATATTAATGTATGTTTGCGGGCAAATTTTCAATTCTTATCACAAATTAGAAACAATAAAATTGAAAGTTTAAACTTTTGTCATTGAAATATTGTTATGTGAATCAAAATTAATAGATTGATCTTTTTTTGGAGAAACTTGCAGTTTTTACCACAGTAAGGAAAATTTGATTTTCTTTTTTCAATGATCTATTTTTAAAATATAACGTATCTTTAATGTATAATTTGTCATAGATAAAATCAAATAATATGAATTTATCTTAGACTATGATATAAAATTTAATTAAAATTTAAATGTATTTTACACTTTACAGTAATGTTGTTTTTTAAAGATAAAACATAAAATGCAATCCTCAATTATTTTATATTTATATGGCTTCTAAAAAGCATGCATATTTAAGCCCTTAAATAAACCTTTTTAAGCTGTAGTTTTTCTGAGAGTATACATTTCTTTAAAATTACTTGAAATAAAGGTGCTTTCCAATCAAAATGAAACTTAGAAGAACAGACAGAAGCAGTTAGAAAACAGAATTTTTGGATCAAATACTAAGGGAATAAGAAGTGGGGCCACTTTAACTTTATAGCAATAGGTGGCACTGTTACCTAAATACTCTGATTTGAATTGAAAAATGAGAAATATGTTGTCTCTGCACATACTTTCATATAGGTAAACAAATGAGGAAACAGATTAAAACTTCAAAAATTCTGGGGATATGCCATTATTTACTTAGCACATTTATTATATAGCCAATCATATATTAAATAATGAAAATATAGATTAAAAATTTGGGCAAAAATATGTTTTCAAATGGTACACATTTAGTGCAATTCATGAAAATGTTAACATTTTACTACAGATAGAGCTAATCACTTAGTACTTTTCTGCAAGCTTTTACTATAAATTCCCAATTGTATGGATTTTAGGATATGAAGTTTAAGGTGTCATATGAGATAAACAATAATCTAGAGTGTTTATGTTGATGAATAATATACTTTCCACTGCCATGTTTCTTCCAGATTATTTTATTTAGTGGAACAAATAATAAGCCATCATGTGGTCTGCATGTTTGTTAAATACAGTGAATCATGATAATACTCCAGTCATCAGGCTGATGGTACAAAATGGTATACCTTTACCACTCCCAACATAGTCATGAATAGCATCTGAAAGAGAAAACAAAAGCAAAAACAATAAAATGGATTCTAATAATATTTGGAGAGTTAACATGAAAATGAGAAAAAGCAATAAGGACCATTGACTTGCTAGAAAACACTGCACCTTTGTGTAAGCTAGAAAATAGTGATGCTGTTGCAAGCATATTGCAACGAAACCACCCCCTCTTCCAAATAAGAACAGGTCGTAACTAGTGTAAGACTTGCAAAGTTAAACAGGCTTGATTTTGGTTCTTAGGCCTTTTTCTCACCTTACAATGCAGCCTGGGACTAGCTACACCCTGTGCCCTGTCTCACAAATTGATTAATGTTTTATCAACTAATGGCTGAGAAGGGCCCTCTCCCAGAATTCTCAGACATGATGGACAAATGTAAGATTTAATGATCTTCACGATTATGCTGACCTGCCAACCCCACCAACAATATACTAGCTACTATTTCAACCAGCCAGAAATTACTCTATAACTAAGAGTAGTTCAGGCTATGTACTCACCCTGGTAGACAGTGGTGCATTACCCAAATACCACTTCAGACTCAACTTCCTTCACTGCTGTAAATGGTGCCTGAGATAGTCTTCAGCTGTCATCCTCCTAAATAGATTGCTTTCACTAAAGAGTAGCTTCTGGTCCAGGGCACATTCTTTTCCTCTGATACCCATACACAATGTATAATATAGGGAAACTTGGCCTGAACTTGATACAACTATATTTCAGCCCTGCTCCAGAAATTCCCGTGAAATGGGTTGTACCTCCTCTAAGACTGAGTCCCAGCTCAGCTCCCATCTCCTAGATCTGCTTCTACACTCACTTTTCATGAAGTTGATCCCTGGCACCACTGTAAACCTCTTTGACACTAGTATCACCAAGTTTGCTTCCTGGAGAATCCAATCTATGCTCCACATTAAGATGGGATCCAAAATGAGCTAGAATTCAGGCAAACCTATAGCACAAACAATGAGCTTACTGTGGTCAACAGTCAGAAACTAGATTATAACATTGGCAAAAACGTTCAGAAATTTTGACCATAAAAATGACTTTAAGTGCTAAATAACTGAATGGAGAAAAATATCAAAATTTTCTGCTAACAACTAACACTACCAAAGACTACATTTGAATTGAATGTTATATATACTTACTAGATATCATACTGCAGTTTAATTTACTTGTTTATTTCATATCATTTATGCATAAGGCCCTAGAGAAGGACACAGAGTAACTAAGACCTGGTCTCTGTTCACAAAAAGTTACTGGACTAGCAACATTTTCAGTCTATTCACAACCCATATTCATTTATGCTGCTATGTACAGGGAAACAGATGTCAATTCATAAAGCAAACAATTTTCTAAACATAAAACCTTTTATATGGTATAAAAACCAAATCAAATTGGGTAATTCGGATTTTTTATGTGTAAAAAAGATTATTTTTAAAGAAACTAAATTGCATAGTATTTATTTTTTCATCAGATCAAATACATTTGAGTTGAATACTGCAGATACTTTAAAAATGCACAAGAAAGTATTATTATAAATTGATAACCACAAGACTTAAATACCTTTTTAAGGAGGCACAAAAGATCTTATTTTTCATATAAATCCACAGTAATGATAACAAGGCCTGTGTTCCACTGCCTCCACCTTTTCCCCTGGCATCCTCTTCCCTGAAGTCAAATGGGAAGGAGTCTAGTTTCTAGTACACAGTTCTCTGCAGTTACTATCAGTTAATTAAAATTGACATTGTACCCTGTTTGCTACCCAAAATCCAGCCAAACCACTTCACTTTATAAAGAAAGTATTAAGCTGAGATTTAGGAAAATGAAATCCTTGCTTAGAAAAAGAACATATGACTGGTTATAATATCCTGATCTTCCCATCTAGTTCCCTTCTCATAATACTCTTTGGGAAAATTTTTTACTGCTGTGCTGTTAACCCGCTGCATTATTAATTTTTTTAATGAAAATGAGAAGTAGGCTATAGATCAATTTTTATTGTATTGTATCTGTAATTCCTTATTGTTTGAAAAGATCATTTGGATTTAGAATCACTGTGTGATTATTGAATACCTATGCACAAATACACAGTGTGTATTAAATACCTATGCATAAATACAAACACAAATACAAATTTTTAGTAGATGCTATTTTGTGCACTTTTAGTTGTACAATATATTGTGTTTTGAGTAGCTGTTTAACCTGTTGTTTTCCCCAAATACTTTTACCACAGGAAAGATAAACATCTCAAATGAGTATTCCAGTGCATATAATTTTACTAGAAATTTTCTCAATTAGTTTTATTTAAAGAATTTGTTTTAAAGGAAAATGAAAAATTGTTGGTACTTGTTCACTTGTGCAAAAGTAGTGAGACAAAGGCATTTGAGTCTATGTATGTTTTGGTTTATGCTTACTGTATACATACATAATGAGAACAACCTTTGAAAAATTTGGTTCTAAATGTCAAGAACCAAAAAGAACTCTATCATGTGTGTTATTAATATGTTTCACTATCTAAAAGAATATTCCATCATGTAGTAGGAATGTCACATTACCATAATTTTCTTGTATCAAATGCGTGCATTTAGCAAGTGCATTATGACCGTGTCTGCCTTGAAAGAAGAAAATCTCTTTTGTAGTGAGACTCATGATGTTGAACTGTCCTATATACTTTAAAAATAGATCATTATTTCAGAAGCAATTTTCTCAACTTTGTTTAGCAGTCCTGTACACTTAAATAAATATGCCTTTTGTCTACAGAATGCAAATAAAATAGTTTAGCAATTATCTTAATAGAATCATTGTAGACACAAGTTGGTTTTTATGATTTGTTAAATTGCATATTTTAACGAGTGTCAAATAATCAGACCACTTAATTTTCTGTTCTGTAGTAGTATCATTACATAATTTTTAATATGCTTATAAATCAAGAGCACTTTATAATGCAAGAAAATTTTAAGATTTAAAAGCAACTAAAAGATAGTATCTGTAAGTTAAAGCAAAACTAGAAATTGTTTTACTAGCTTCGCTAGAATTTTAAAATTTAAAAATCTGATGAAGCCATAAGTTTTAATAGGTGGAACCATGTAAAATTGCTCATACTCAACTATTTAGGGTCTTCAGATTTTCACATGACATAACCTCAGATTTCAAGAGATAATGGTATATTTGCTATGCCATATTTATTTAAAAATCATTTCTTTGAAAGTCAATGTAATTTTTATTTCAATTACATATTTTCCAAGTAGGATTACAATATCAGATTATCTGCTTCACTTAGGAAGCTGTATATTGTTTATTTAAATTTGTTTACTCATGCTTTTATTTGAAGCCTCAGTTCCATAGCTAGAGTGCATCTTTGTTACACTAACTTTGAAAATATTAGACCCTACAGTAAATCATCTGTTACCTTCCTCAGTAGCCATTTCTATTCTATTAGAGATCAAAAGCTCGTCAGAGTTTCTATTGTAAATTGTTTGGAGGTTGACTTCACCCAAATCAGACACAATGTAATGAGTATTGCTCTGATTATGAAACATCTTCTCATTCCTCTGTATTTTCACTCTTAGATGTGCCATTTGTTATCTCATAGCCTCAAATAACACTCGGTGTTGTCACTACAAGACAGGTATCTTTAGAGTTTTTTCACTCTTGAATTGTGGACATGAATTTCCAAATTTCACACATGTGCCACTGATTATCTCTATTTAAGACTCAATTGATGTCTTTCTCTAAAATGGGTTGCCAAAACCAGTCTCAAAGAACACTATCATCATCTCATCTCACAAATTTAGTATCATCTTTATTCTTGCTCTTCTAATTCTTTCTTGGACAATAAAATAAATGATTGTCTATTCTTTGAAAAGATTTTATCTTGGTCTTCCCTCAATTACTGATATTCTATGAATTTTTGAAGTTATTACTGCTCTCTAGGACGGACTGAAGTAGCCTCTTAGTCTTATGCTCTGCAAACCATTTTTTTTTTTATGGTCTTTTTGAAACAGGGTCTCGCTATGCAGTTCAGGCTGACTTGAACTTACTTTTTAGTCCAGCCTGGTCTCAAACTAGCAACAGTCCTCATGCCTCAGGCTCCCAAGTGCTGGGATTACAGGCATGTACCACCATACCCAGCTTGCAAACCATTCTTTACGTTATTACTAAAGATCATATTTTCTATCCACTTTTAAAATGTTCCTTAGTTCCTAAATGTCTACCAAATGATGAGATGACTTGTTTTGCTTATTGAAATAACTGAATAATTTGAATCCTGTTTTCCTTCAAAAATTACTTCAACTTCTTACTTAAACAAATTATTCATTTTAGTAAACAGGTCACTTATCTATCTCACTTATTAAGAGTGCACATTCTAAAATGTTCTTTTCCTACCTAAGAGCTACACTTTTCTAAACTGTCATAACAGTTATTATGTAATTCATTGAC
>RJWT010021653.1:0-17498 GCA_004365215.1 Cuniculus paca | reverse complement strand
GCCCTTGTCTTTTTGAGACAGGGTCTCGCTATGCCATTCAGGCTGGCCTTGAGCTCACTTTGTAGCCCAGGCTGGTCTCAAACTCACAATGATCCGCCTGTCTCAGCCTCCCAAGTGCTAGGATTATAGGTGTGAGCCACCACGTCTGGCTGTCATTGATTTCTGAATAAAAAAAAATAGTAGAAAGGTAAAATAGGCATAATTATTCTCACTGTCTTTTTAAAACTTGCCAAAAATAATGAAAAATATATTTTACTACTTTAACAAGAAAATCTGCTTCCAAAGACATTTATTGTTGGAAGTGATAATGATGAGATTGCATTGTAATAAAATAGAAACTAAGGAAAAGAGTAAATCTCAGCTACAGACTATTGTTAGGTCCATTTAAAGCTTCAGACAGATATGAGAGAGTTTCTGATGTGCATGCTAGAGAAGAGAGATTTATTGTTTCCACTTGATACAAAGATCAATAAATGCTTTGTGGACCTGACAGTGTTTGCAAGCTATAAAATCTCTCTCTTTTTTTTTTCTTGTGTTAACTTATTACCATTATAAACACATTTCAAAGAAAATTAATCTCTTCTTTTGTTCTGAACTAAATTCTTTCTGCTAAAGTGAGCTTGCAAAGTATAAGCTAACTTTTGGACTGAAAAAGAATGCATGAGATACATTTTCAATTTGTTACAAGTAGCTAACTCTGTGAGTTGGGTGCTGGGAGTCTTGCTGCCTCTGATCTTTTAAGCATTTAGGTATTTTCTCTCCTTGTTTAGCTGCATTCTTGGGGTGGGGTGGAGGAAGTTGGAGGAAATCAGATTTTTTTATTTTTATTTTTTAGGAAATCAGATATTAAATTAAGTTGTAAATACAATTTTCCACCATTGATCTGTCTTTTTTATTTGGAAAAATCCAAATAATCTAGATTTTAAACACCAAGTTGACACATATATCCAATTGTTCTAATTATAGAAATGAAATATGTCCTTTAGTCAGTGTCATTAATAATAACTGAAATGATAAAAATTAGCAATTCCATTACATTGGAAAAAGTAAATTATCTCAACATAATAGCTTTTCAAAGAATATGTACTAGAATACTTTCAAATATGAGTTCACAAAAACTACCATTTTACAAGTATAAAATATAAATTTTTTTTTTTTTTTGTGGCACCGGGGATTGAACTCATGACCTAGTGCTTGCCAGGCAGGCACTTAGGCCACTGAGCCAAATCCCTGGCTAAAATATAAATCTTAATCCTGAGTTAAAAAATTAATATCAGACCAACTGTTACGATTTGTATTGAGATGTTCCCCTTCTAAAGCCTCATGCAGTCATAGGTGGCTGGACATAGGATGTGTGATGCTAGATCAAGAACGAGATGCTGGAATTAAGGGTGAGTGCTACCCATTGTAAGGGTGGGTAGTCTGGATAAAATACAAGGGAAGAAAGAGGCTTGTTGCTTGCTGCTTGCATGCTTTTGCTGGCTTCTGCTTTGCCATGTACTCTTGCTCCTCTGTGATGCCCCTCAGCAATGCCACCCTGCCTTGGAGCCAGCCAACTATTGACTAAAACTTCTAGAATCTGTGAGCCACAATAAACATCTTCTTCATTTTGGGTGTTGACTATTTTGTTTCAGCAGTGTGAAAAGTAACCAAGACACCAACAATATTTGACTATTTGATAAGGTATTCAGCTACTTTATGTTATTTAAAAATCAAATGTAAATATACTCACCTGAAAATATCTTAAAAACCTAAAATAAAGTTTATTGTTTTGTTCTAGAGTGAGTAATAGAAGTAAAAGCAAAGGCATATCAAAGTAAAGTCTATCAAAATTTGTTTCGGCCTTGGTGATTTATGCTAGTTTAATCTCTGATATATTATAGATTCAGGGTAAAAAAATGTCCTTCTTCTCAAGGTCCTTCTGTCCTGTTCTTTCCACTTCCTTTCCCTCTTCTCCTCTCCCCTCTTCTGTCTCTCCCCTCCCACTTTTTCTTTTATTTCTCTTGATTGCTAAATCAACATCTTATGCCACACATATCTGCTATGGGTCTCTCCCAAAAGACAAATTTTAACTGTGTACATTTGAAATATCTTATTTTAAATTAATTGAAAGTTGTCTTCCTTAAGTTCAAGCACGTGTGTAGGGATGGAAAGCAAGTTTTTTGGGGGAAGATTGGGATGGCTGGGACAGAAATAGTTCTCCTAATGCTCCTAAAATTAATTCTAGTGTCTAGTCCCACAATGCTTTGTCATATAATGATGACTACAGGGTGGTCAGGCTCTATCTGGAGATCTCTGTCTGGAGCTACAGTGCAATATTTAGTGTTCTTGGTCTATAGAAATAATGTGGATATATGGGTAGGTAAAGATATAATAATACTTTAAAACTTTGGATCATACTATTTCCTATTTTAATAAAGGATCATTCTTACTACTTTAGTGTTTATTTTAAACAATGCTTATAGGACCAAATGTGGTTGATTTTGATCATATATTTTATAATGCTTAGGGATTCCAAAGATTTTGCTATGTATATGATTAATTTGTGGATTAGTATATGCTGTGTCACTAATAGATGCTCCTGTACTGTATTTGCCTTTAGATTTCAGTTAGGAGATATATAGATGTAAAGAAATTAAAATATATTTAGAAACTGGAAAACAGTGAATGATATCTGTTATGGTTTGTGTCTAGGTGGCCTCCTAAGCCTCCTGCAGTCATGGAGGCAGCAGAATCTAGCATTTGTGATTGGTTCACTGTCTAGCACCAGGATTAGCGGTGTGAGTGCTGCACCCACCCAGGGGCAGAGCCAGCATATAATATAAGGGAAGGAAGAAGATGTGTTTTTTCCCCCTTTTTTGCCCTTTTGCTCTTTTTGCTTGTGAGCTGCCATGAATGGCTGCCCCTCAATTACACCACCCTGCCTTGGAGCCAGCTGAGTATGGACTAAAAGCTCCAAAAACTTTAAGAAATAAACCTTTCCTTCCTTCATGTTGGGCATCAGGTATTTTTGTCTCAACAAGTAGAGAAAAGCAACTAAGACAATATCCAGTCAGTATC
Organism: Cuniculus paca; assembly: GCA_004365215.1. NCBI lineage: Eukaryota > Metazoa > Chordata > Mammalia > Rodentia > Cuniculidae > Cuniculus > Cuniculus paca. Next base: position 14,438 of record RJWT010021653.1, on the reverse strand, counting down.
TTATGCCTAAAGATGATGTCATTAAATTCCCTGTTGATTTGCATAAATGTTTGTATGTGCTTATTTATATAATGTGTGGGTCAGTGTTTAACTGATTTTTGTGCTGCTAAATGGCAGAATGAGATATTTAAAACTCATATAGTATTATCAAAAGAATTAAAAAATGTATATACTGTGCCAAAAACATCTCCCCTCTTCTGTTCTTAATATCCTTTTCTTATTCACACCCTTTCACCTTCTTTCTCTAGTTACTAATTTTCCAGTAGTTAATGAGACAAACAAATGACTAGAGATATTGCATAGTTAAAATTTGGTTCTAATGTGAGTGAGTTTTGGCTTTTTGCTGAGTTCTTTTAAATATCGTCTACAACAGTTTACATGTGGATGGTCATTCTGTAATCAACAGCTTATTTTTATTAGTTTTTAGTGGAATCAGATTTGAAGAGAATTTTGAAAAGTCAAGACTTTCACAAAATGTACTGTTTTTCAACACCTAAAAAATACAGAAAAAATTAGTAACATCACTTTTTTATTTTTAATTTTTCCCACTCAGGCCTGTAAGGGAATGATTTGCTCACCTATAATTTTTATGCAGAAATGCCTCTAGCAAGAAGTAACATCTGTTTAAAGTTTATAAAGCATGGTTTTAGTATACAATATCTCACTCTGATTTGTCCAGGAAATATATGAGGTAGGTAGGGCAAAGATAAGGAAACAGACTCAGAAAGGAATTGGCTTACCCAAGGTCAAGAAGTTACATATTAACCCTTTATTTTCAGAGCAAAAGCTCATTCCACTATGCCATATCTCTAACATGGCCACAAGTGGTTTCACCCTCAATACACAATATAAAATATTGTCCAGTGTAGACTCCCTGTCTCACCTCCCGTATCTCTCCCGGTTTTGTGACTTGCCAAGGACTGGTGGCAGTTTCCAGTGTGTTTTCTTGAGCCTTAGTACTGTTAGCAGTTTAGTTCTATTTGACTGTCCTGTGTTAGAAATGCAAATGGGCTGTTTCTTCAGTTGGGCTCTACCTCTGGGCTGACCTTGTTTTCCTGTCCACAATCATGTTTGTATGCTCTAGGCTCCCACTGGAGGGGCAGCAGTGTGCAGACTGAGAAAAGCCACCATCGCTGCCAGCAGCTTAGTTTCTGCTCTAGAGTCTGGGAAGAGTGATGACATTTCTTGAAGTTTGATCTCTAACTATGAAGGAAGTCATGATAATCATGAAAATAGTCATACAAATAAAGGTATACTTTTCTCTGTATGAATTGTAAATCATTGGCATAATTAGATAATTTAGTGTAAGGAATGAAGAAGCGTTAAAATAGTTATAGAATGATAGGCAAAAACATGCTTAAACTAAATGTAGTAAGACAGTAGTAAGAGTGTATCTCATGCAGTCTTATGTGTTTTATTCAGTCTTCCAGGGCATATGTGTTTTTGCCCCAGAAAATGTGTGATTATTTTATATGTCTGACTTAGGAATTGAATGCATTGCAGACCCTGATGGTGAGCTGTCATTATCTGCCTAATAAGCATGTTTCATATCCTTTTGGATCATTAGATCACAGTCAACACAGCATCTGATCTGATTATATTCACTTGGAAGAACTTTTCTCTCAAGAGATGTGGAAGCAGTGGAATTGGGTGACACCTGCCCTACATAGTATTTTGATGATTTCTGAATGTCTCAGTATCTGAGACTTAAATTCCAAGGACTTGCTCTTGTCGATGTCCTGAAATAATCATGTTCTCAGACAGACTGGCTAAACAAAATGCTCATGGCACTTTGGTTGGCATCTGCATGATAATTCACTTATGTACAATGAGCAAAAACTGAAACGAATCTCATTACTCAAAGTCTTCATGGTCAGCACATTTCTTACTGTTCAGACTATGTGATGAGCCAAGTCTGAAACAGAAATTTAATTTTACCTGTTTGGAATCAAAGAAAAATGAATTTATACCAAATTCTTCAGCTTAAGGAGCATTTGGATTTTAGGGGAGACTTGTTAGTAATACTGTCAGTGACAACTGCATTCATAAAATACCTATTATGGTGTTGAAGAATTTTTTGTACTGGAGAAATAACCTTTCTCAGTGTGGTGAAGAGTTCATGTGAGCCTAAACAGTATTAGATATAATGCTTCATAAATGACTCCCCTCCCCTTGTTTTCGCTCTGGGTTGTCCTCTCCAACTTCACCTGTTTCCTTTATGTCCTCCCTGTTGTGACCAACAGAGATGTTACATCTGTCACTCAGTAGCCTACTTTGCATAGAGTTATACCCTAAGTGTTGGGAAGTAATTCTCTGCCCTCCATTTACAAATCATTGCTTAAGGTAGTGCATTTAGAGTTGACAACAAATCTCCTTGTTTTATGTATTTTTATAATTTAATAGATAGAAGTTTTACTTATTTTGTTCTCAAATGCTTATAGGAAGACACCTTACTGTAGCTTCCAAATACTGGAAACAATAGAGAATCCTTTTAGAAATACACAAATGGAAGATTTTTAAAGGTCAGAAGTTATGTCCTTACACGAGATCCATTGCTATCTAGTAGGATACCCATGAGTAGAAAAAGCACTAATTAATCTTGCAGCATTTACTAACTGGCATCTTTGGACTATGAGGCATGTCTGGCAACAGTCCTAGATGTGAGACATGGTCAATTTAATGCAATTTAACAATTTTTGAGAGATTTGACTACATTAAGAGATTTACGCATAGAACCATCATATAACGTTTTTATAATAATTTATAGTTTTATTATATTTGAACTTACAAGAAGTCCAAGAATCTACTATTTTATTTTAAAAAGGAAATTAAAGTTCTGAAAAAGAAATACTGTATCCATAATCACAGTGTAACTAGGGGCCCATCCCTTGAACAGCATTGATAAAAATAAAATGTTCCAGTTCAGAGAAGGTTAGAAGCTTGTTTTTTTTGCAGTCAGTAAACCTAGATTACATTCTAATTCAGACTGACTTTGGACAAGTTTTATTTTTCTTTTAACTTCTCTGGATTTCAGTTCTTCTCATATTCATAAAATTGGGGTATTAATTCTTCTTCTCTTACAGAATTACTGTGAGGATTCAATGACTTGATGCATGCACCATGTTGATTTCAGTGTTTGACCTTAACACTAAACACATTGTTGACTGTTATTACAATATTAGCCCAGAAAGCTGGCTCTCATTTTACTTTGTAGACTGAGTCAGTCCTGTGCCATCTGTGTAGTTCTGTTTGGTGTAGGGGTTCAAGACTAGAGCCATATCTCCCTTCCTATAGGTTATTGATACAGCATGACTTAGTTTCCTTAGAAAGTGTCTAGAAGCAGTGCCATCTTGTCTCATAGTATTTTCACTCAAACTGAGTCCAACTGGCCAAGATAGTGACCAGTGAATTATGTGTCTCCTAAAATCTCCCTAGGAAGAAGTCAATGACTATTTAAATAATACCATATTTTAAAATTTGAGAAACTAATTTGTCAGTATTGTTTTCATATCCATTAATGAAGAAAAAAGGAAATAAGGAATTTCACTTAGACATCTGGAAGCATTTCCTAGCGATCCACCAAATGTTACTGACTGAGCACAGTTTGTGAAGGAAAGACTGTTGGAGACTTAAGTCTTTGGTTGGTGCTTCTTACTAGCTCTGTAGCTGAGGCAAAACACTTTCACCTCTGATTTTCAGTTTTTTCATCTGTGAAATGTGGATAATTAAATCTGAAACCCAGGGGGTTGTTGTGAATATTTAATGGGATGAAAGAAAAGAAAGTGATTTATAAACTGTGAAGTGTTATGCAAACCAAAGGTAGTGTTATTACTCTCTGGAGTTGTTTAAAAACATCAGAAATTCTTGAATGACTTAATATAATTGTACCTAAGGTAAGAGAAGGGCTAAATAAACCCTTTGGATGCATTTCACTTCAAGGAGGGGAATTAGCTCTTGTGTCGGATTGAATTTCAGTGAATAATTTTGAAAAGGCATTAAAATGAAGTAACAGGAAAATACTTGGAAAACAAACATACTTTGTATAGGAAAACAATTATCATATTGATTATATGCTATGTATATTCAGTAATAATAATTACAATGATAATGACTATTGTATTTTGCTACTTAGACCATATGTCTACTAAGATAATGGCTATCAGTTTAAATACCCCTATAGGTCAGTTAGCTTGTTAACCTTTACCCTTAGCATTCATGAAATCTGAATACAAATTACTAGTGTATACTTGTAAGTGAATACTTGCAGAGTTTGGGTAAAATGTTGCAAATTGTAACCAGTTTGGGTAGAAGAACTCATTAGAATGCATGTTTACCTTTTTATTTTTTCTTTTAGCACAGTTAGCATTTTTGAATTTTATAATTAATTGTCTGGACTACCAGTTTTACTTAGCAAATTAATGGTGTTGGTTTATTTAAAATAGTGTTCAGCTTTTCTGAAAGATTGCCATACTCCTAAAAAGTGAGTTTATGACTACCTGGATTAACTGTTAATATGTTTTGGCTCTGTTTATGTGTGCTTAACTTTGAAAATGGCCATGAGAACTATGACCTTATTATAAATGCTTTTGGATGGAAATCAAAGACATGTTTTTCTTAAGATTTCTTTTACTCCCAGGTGAAGATAGTTTGGCTAATTTTATACAAAGGTCAGTAGCACAGCTGGGCTTGAAATACAGAGGTCCTGACTGAAAGTTCCACACTTAAAGTACAGTCTTTTTAAAGTTTATATGTAGTAAATTCAGTTAGAGCCTGGGAAAATGAGCACTGTGCCATGTCTGAATATTTAGTAAGATTGATGATGACTACACTTATATCTTAGAAATAATGTTTGCAATAACCTATTTCTTTAATTTTGTTGAAGTCAGTCAGATAATTTGATCCATTGATGTCTAAAGATATAGTTATAAAGACGTTTTCGATGGTTTTTAGTTATGGAATTTGGCACAGAGTGTCCTAATAAGGAAAATACTCTGATGTGGTGGAGAAAATGTGGTCTCTAGATTGTGATTTGGAGGATAATCAGACGCTTTCATCATCCCACCCCAATTTGTCTTTCACTGAAAAGTCTGTTAACAAAATTCCACTACTGGAGGTTCAGACCATCTTTCTCTACTATAGTAGAGAAGGTCGTCTGTACCACCATTTTTCTCAGTTAAGGACTGAGGATTGAGTTTTTGAGAGAATGGAGATAGGATTCCTTCTGAGCACTGTCTGAGATCATGGCACTGCAGTGGATGTGGAATTTTGATGAAAGAGAGTATTTGAAGAATAGTTTGGGAGTATTTCTTTTAGGAGTTTAGAGTACAGTGGGTGGATTATAGTTTAGATTATTGTCTTGGGTACTTTTCTGTAGTTGTTGAGACAAAATACATGACGCCCAAAGTGAAGGAATGAGAGATTGATTTCTTACAGTTTCAGTCCATACTCAGCTGGTTCCAAGGCAGGGTGGCATGGCTGAGGGGCAGCCATTCATGGCGGCTGCAAGCGGCAAGAGCAAACCATGCTAAAGAGGGAAAAACAGGCGCATTTCCCACCCTACACTGTATGTCGGCTCCACCCCTGGGTGGGTGCAGAACTCACACTGCCAATCCTAGCGCTATACAACGAGTCAATCACAAGCGCTAGATTCAGCTGCTTCCATGACTACATGAGGCTTGCGGGGGCCATCTATATACAAACCATAACAATTATAGTTGTGCTGCCTATCAGAAAGTAGCATAAGGATACTGGGTTCCCAGATTGTAGGGGAGAAAGGAGAGGTGGGGCAGGAGTTGAGAGAAGGCTAAGGAAGAGAAAGCAGAAGTGTATTTATTTAGACTTTCTTCTCTGTTTTTCCTATGACCTTTCTTAATATAGGTGTGATTTAAAGAATGTTTTCAAGAAACAATTAATTTGAGTACATGTGATTCTTCAATTTTGTGTTTACATTAAAATGCTTTCTGAAGACAGTTTCCTAGAGGAGGGAATTTTTTTTGTAAAAGAAAGTTTCTTTTAGTCATGTAGTATTGAGCAGATCACCTAATCTCATTTTGGCTGACTATTAATCAAATGGTAACACTAGTTTATTTCCCTGAATTGGTGCAAAAAATGAATTAGGATGATACATATTCAAAATGGAAGCTATAATGTGCTTCACCAAACACAAAACATTGAGTGTATATGCTTGGACTATTATGTGATTGAAGTTTGGAGTCACATCACTTGGCTTTTAATCCAGGTTTTTTACCTGTGTGACATAGGGCAAATTAAATTTTCTGTGTCTTAGTTTTCTCATCTACAAGATGAGAGAAATAATAACACCTCATAATGTCGTGAAGATCAAAGGAATTAATATATGTAATAGGCTCAAAGCAGTGCTTGACAGAAGCTACACTACTTATTCTAGATTTGTGTTTGTATGTGCATGTCAGCACAAAACTGAATGCTGACTTAGATGCGTGAGAGTGAATTACTTGGAAATGAAAAAAGTCTATATTTTTTGCTTTAAGCAATATAGTTCTTTGTTTAACAAATTCATATTTGATTATAAGATATTAGTGACAGTTAAATGTAACTGTTTGAATTTAGCAATTATGAGTGCACTTGTCTTTTACTTTTCTTGATATTTAAATAAAGAAACTACTGTCATTACTGCTGACTTACTTAGATAAGATTTATAAAGTACTGGTCTTATTCATCATGTTTATACTTTAAATGAAAAGTTCTGACCCTGACTGTACTTTAGAATCAACCAGGTGTCCCCAGACCAGTTAAATTGGAAACTGTGGGTGTTGCATTTAGGTACTGATATTAAAAAAAACCCCCAAAACTCCCTAAGTTATTGCAATGTGCAGATACAGTTAAATACCACTGACTTGCACTATTAGTAATTTAGTATTCTGACATTGATTAGTTTCTGACATTGATTGGTAATTTTATCATAATTAAATAAAATGATGTTGCTATTTATGGATGTTTCTTTAAGGTAGAACTATTATTTTTATTAAAGACAAGTTTGCAGGATTTTAAATTTTCTTTCTTTCTCTCTCCTTTCTCTCTCTCTTCTTTCTCTCTCTCTCTCTCTCTCTTTCTCTTTCTCTCTTTCTCTCTTTCTTTCTTTCTCTCTCTCTCTTTCTTTCTTTCTTTCTTTCTTTCTTTCTTTCTTTCTTTCTTTCTTTCTTTCTTTCTTTCTTTCTTTCTTTCTTTCTTTCTTTCTTTCTTTGCCATAATGAAGGACTGTGTATTTTAAGCAAGAATATAGGATCACAGGATGTGAACTGTGGGAGGGATTCTCAAGGATATCTAGTGGAAAGAGCATGCACTTTGAAGCCCCTTCTGACTTGCAGTGAGTTATTCAATCACTGTCTATGTGATCTTGTGGCCCTTATGCTTCCAAACCCCCAGTACAACTCTGTAAAATCTAAATGAACATGAACTCTGCAATGAACTCTGCTTCATCACTGACACACACACACACACTCATACACACACACACACACACACACACACACACACACACACACACACACACACAGAATCTTGACTCCCTGCCTCCTGCAGGATCCTTGCACCATCTGGTGCAGATATCCAGAGCAGGGACTGTGTGGGAGCCTCACCAGGACTGTCTGAGCCTACGGGGCCAGCTGCTGGGAACTGCTCCCTCCCACTCTTCAGGGATGTATCTCTAGCTCTGTTGGGACTGTTTCAGGACTGGTTATTTGGATCCCATGACCTTTCACGAGCATAACATTTTGTCTGTGGGGTCCGTCACTGCTCACCAAATAGCCCTATGCTGTTCATGAGATTAAAGCTGAAAATGGCTTCTTCTTGTCAGATAGTAGAAGCTTCTGGCTATCCTCTGTTCCAGCTTCAGGAAATACTTGTGCAGGATACATGTGACTACTTTCTTTTTCCAGTTGTCTTCTTGACTGTGCTTCTTTGTGTTAGGTTAGGATAATAGGAGGCTACCATCTATAACTTGGTAGGGAGGAAAAGTCATAGAGAAAAATCCCAGTCTTTCTTGATCTTACTTGTATGATAATAACAGTAGATTCCATCACCCTCCTCAGCCTTAACCCTTGGTTCCTCCAGGACAAGGCTTTAAAGTTTCTAGGCCACCCAAATCCCCTGTTGTTCATTCTTTGTGTCCAAGGAAGTTTCACTGGTCAGGGAAACCTAAGGAGATACATTCCCAAAGGAGAGATTAGAAAGGTTGTGCGTCTTCAAAGCCCTTGCTTTGCATCACTGGCATGCATGATAATTTAGTAGAGGTTTGTTGAAGAAATGAACCCTATCACCATCAAGGCAGAAGTCACTTCTATTAAAGTTTTGGCCCATTTGTGGGTCTTAATTTCATGTTGTTCATATTAAACCATGGGTTGAGGCAATCAGTCAAAGTCTGAAGAAAGATGTGGTGAATGCATAGGGATAAGACATTCTAGATGAGAACCGTGGTGAAATCAGTCTTGACTTGCGGGATATACTCTGCAGTTAACCCCTATGCTTGTGGTTTAGGCTATTAGACTGTACCCACTGGCTTTGGCAAGAAAGAGGAAGTGTATAAATGCTCTACTAACTTGAAGCTTTGTTGATTGTTCCCACAGAACATTTCCTTTTAATGTATTTGGAAGCTATAAATTTAATTCCTACTGAGTGTAGAAATAATTGCTTCACACAAGAAAAAAGTCATCTCTTTGAAGGACTTAACTCCTTTCACAAACAAAAAAACTGGAAAATTCTTAGTGTAGGAAATAAATGTCTTTTTGTACAAATGAGGTCTTTCAGGTCTTAATTGGCCCTGAATACTTGAGTTCCTGCTTTCTGTTCCATGTTTTGTGACCAGAGGTTAGTAGAAGGATAATCCACTACTTTAGGGGCATGTTGCCCTATGGAAAGTTATCCTAGCTCAGAAACTGCCAAACCAGTGCCAGAGGCCCAGATTCCAGGGGAACTGAGGTAGTGACTGATAATGATTTAGTTTAGGTTGACCATGAGTAGGCTTGTTAAGGTACACTTTTCTGGCATACTACAACCCCAGAACTTGCTTCATTCTCTACATTTCTGAATTGCTTCACTGCTTCACTGATTCTTGGTTCAGGAATTATCTTTCTTTTCTAGGTGCTTTCCCTTTACTGTGCTTTGATTCTATCCTGATGAATAGAAACATTTAAACCCATCTGAGATTTTGTTCATCTTTTTAGCCTGGTGTAAATGAAAAATAGCTGCTGAAAGAAGTTGCTCTGTACCTTTCCTTTGAATGCTTGAAGGATGATTCTTTCTAAAATTGATTTGTGAATGTGAAGAATATATCTTAGGCTCTAGATTTGTACTGTGAAAAGGTCTTCCCATATGGTATTATAGAGATCTCAAGGGATGCCCTGATTTAATTTAAATTCACTTTCCTTGCTTTAAAATAACCATTTTCTACCAAGGCAGACATTATGGTTTGAAGAGTGCAGGGAGATTGTCACATCTATCAGGATTATTTTTTTGAAAGGATAAACATGGAGTTCTGACAGACCTCAGGGGTCTCCCTTATATTATGTGCCTTTAGGACAGTCACTTGGAAGGATTAGGGATTAGACACTGATATTTATTAGCTACTTCTTAGGTAGAAGCACTGTGCTGGGTTTTCTTTAGATTATTGTTTTAGAAGTATTGAGTTTGTGTAGTTAATTAATGGTAACTCCAAGATTACCAAGCTATGGTGGTGCTGAATATCTTGTATTAGAGTCACTTTCCTTGAAAACTTATCTTTGGTTGTAATGGATGGATAGTTTGATAAGCCTTTGATGGCTTTTTCTGTTTGTTTGACTAAAAGTTTTCATTATTTGAAAAACTCTTGACATCGAAAATTTGATTTATCTTATCATAACTTCTTAGTAAAATCTAGGTTCTGGAATCTTTGTGTCCCATTTGTGCCAAGTCTGAAACACCAAATTTGAGCCTTGTAGCCTAAGTAAGTCTGAATGTAATTTCTTGACCTAGGATTTAAAAAGAAAACTACATCTTGGGCTGTCAGGAGGAAGAGATGATTGTAAAATTCAGTCATGAACTACTTAAATATTTGCTTTTGTCACCTCCTATCCTTCTGTGTTCCCTCTAGGAGATTCTAGAAAGACCCTTTGCTTGAAATCTCTTGGGATATAAAGGAAGTCGGACTGACTTCTGCTTGAAATGATGATTGTGGAGCTCTGGGCCATTTGCTTTCCATCCTAGACCAACTTTTCTATTTGTCCCTTCAGATGCAAATCTAAGAGTACAGAAAGAAAAAAAAGATCTGTATTTAAAATTATCTCTTAAAATGTTGAATCCTTTAAACTTAACTTACTACTTTATGTGCTAGATCATCCTTAAAAGTTTCGTTGAAACATAAAAGAAAATATTAAAATGCATAGACGTATCCTTTCGTTTCGGTCGGTCATTACACATGCAGACTACTCTCACAGGAAGAACTGTGACTCATGTTTCTGCAGCACACACTGCCCATTACTCCTAAGACCCACTTGGACTATAGGCAGCCAATGAATACTGTGTTGGACCTGATAGCTAGTTCAATAGAATTGAAAAAAAATATGACTGGGAAACTGAATCATACTTGAAATTGGAAAATTTAGATATTTGTTGAGTGCCTCATGAGTTCCAATCTGGAAAATACATGGTTCAGTGTAAAATGGGTTAATATTATAAGGTGAAAACTCTCTTGAGATAAATCACAAACTACGTATCTGCTTATGATGTTTAGAATGGGAATGACACTGATTTGCTGATAATATTTTTTTATTATTGTTATTATCCTATAGCCTCAGACGATACAACAAACTCTCAAGAGGACATTGAAGTATTATGAGCATCAAGTTATTGGGTGAGTAAAAATGAACTTTGTTATTATTGGAACAAATTAAAGATGATTACTCAAATGACTGCTGTTGTGGCCTATGTAAGTGATGCTGCTATTCAGGTCAGCTGTCTCTTGTAGTGGCTATTTCTCAAAGGGAGTAGTAAGGGTCCCTTACAGTGATTTCCTTTGGCTTATTTGTATTTCATTTTTTAAAATAAAATTCCTTTTGGTATTGATTTCTTCCTTTTTTTCTTCTGTGTTTTTGTCCTCTCATTCTAAAATTCAATCTCTTAATTTTGCCTTACTACTGTGGGAAAGTTTGTTGATACCAACTGGGAAGTTTTGAATGGGATTTTAGAATTCTTATATAGAATTCAATCAAAATCCCTGTGAGCTTAATGGCCTTCAGTAAGAATTGTTGGCTGAGCCAGAGTAAGGGCTGCATATTTTTTTTTATGGTCTCCTGTTTCACAATTGTGATAGTATAAAGTATGAAGACTTGATGTCAAAGAGTAGGAATTTAAGCCCTCATTAGTACATACAGCTTTTAATGAATGATGTCTTCTCTTTTGTAAAATGTGATAATAATGATAGTAAGTAAATCAAGGATTAGATATCATGATTAGATGAGATAATTTCCATGAAAATATTTTATAAACAGAAAACTCCAGATGAGTGTTAGGTACATCTTTGATTGGCTATAGCAGAAAGCAATGATAAATAACAAAAGCCTAAATATACTTTCTCACAAAGAATCTCTCAAAAAGAATCTAACTTTTTAAATTCTTTGACATTGGATGCAATGTATATTATTTTAATTCAGCACATTAGTATTTTCTGGTTGTTACAGTGATTTATTTTTGTAAGGTTTTAAGAACTTTGAGGGGCTCAAGATTCAAATTTTACTACTCCTTCAAATATTATCATTTTACATCAGTGACTCACAGTTCTTATCATGGACATCAAGAGCAGATTTTTGGCTATTTGTAGTTTTTTTTTTTTTAACAAAACAGAAGGGAAGAAAACAAATTAAAAATTCATCTCTGGTACCTAGCATAATGTCATATACTTTAGTGCTTAATGATTATGTTAATTGCATTTCAAAGGGAATTGCTTTGTTGTATTAATATCAAGAGTGCAGTACTAGGAAAAATATATTACTTAAACTTATGAGATGGCTTTTAGTTTGAGGATATTAGTGTTTCCATAGTGTATCCTAATGTAGCTAAAGAATGTCAAATTATCTTTCCTCACACATTCTAAAATAAAACTTAAATCATTGTTATTCCATTTATTACCTTCAGAGTATGGTAATTAGATTTAAATTAGTTAATATACTTAGAACACTTTCTCATATGTGGTAAGTGCTATATGGCTGTTTGCCCTTTTGTTTATTCATCTTACTAATAATTTTAGGGCAATACCAGTCATGAAACTCAATTAATTTTCTGGAGTTGTGAATACTGTCTTTGTTTTGAAATTAAAGAACTGGTAAACTATTTTAATTTGTGAACTAAATTATTGCTTTAAGGTTAATTGAAGTGATACTCTTCTAACATCATCAAAATAGATATCTCAACTATATTTTGATAATCAGAAGAACATTCCTTTTGCCTTTAGTAGGACAGCAGTTTCTTTTATCTAACTGTTTCAACTTTTTGTCTATCTGCATTGACAGGGCCTGTGGTAATTCTTTTGTTCATTGACAATGGTCTTCTCCTCGTTCTGCTTATTATAGACACAACATGAAGCAAACAGAGAATTTGACTCTGTCCTAAAGTGGTGTGTTGAGGGAACCAAGCAGAGTGTTGGCTAATTTTTAGGAGTTGAAATACCTTTGCTTACTCCTTTTATTTATATTAATGCTGACAAAGACATAAAAGATTAATTAGAGGTCATGTTGTCACCTTTGCCTTTCTTTGTCTTTTTTCTTTCTTTTCCCCTCATCGTATGGCTTCCCTTTCCAACATCTTTTGCCTTCTAGACTCTGACTTTTTACTTCTTATTTATCTTTTTGAAACTGTAAAAGGAATGTTACTAATATCACTAACACTTTGACTAAAATGTATTCACACTTATATGTTGTTTTTCTAAAGAAAACACAATTTAAAGCTTTTTTTTCCCTAACTGTGAAAAGGAAAGTGTTTCCTTACAGTTAAGGGAATTTCAGGCAATGGAGAATAAGTGCTGGCAAACACTATTTTGCATAGTTTTTTATTTTAAAATGAAAAAACAATAAAAACTGATACAGAATTTCAAAACAAAGTAATAGATTAACAGTCATTAATATATTGTGTAGAGCTATCTTCAAAATAGTTGCTCAGGTTACAAGATATAGGCATGAAAAAAATGATCAAACAATCAGATAATGAAAGCACAAGCCATTCTTTTTGATGAACAGAGTTTGCATAGTTTTTGAAGCTGAGAAGAAGATGCTTAATTTCCAAAACTGGGATTCTCGAAGTCTTGTCTTGTAAGTAGTTCATTTTTCTAGTGCCTTGGACCGTGAGGCTGAAGCAGGACAGAAAAAAGAGTGCATGAAACAGCCCTTTTCCTTTTAATATCTTAATTTATCCCCAAACTACTGACTTTCCCATTCTCCCTTTCCTGTCTTTAAAAATATGCCCTGGGATCAAATTTATTTATCACATTATAGGATTGTGAAATCTGCTTCTTGAATTCTTATACTGGTTACGGGTAGAAACTCTGAGGCTATTTTTTTTTTCTAGTCTCCCAAAACCTAGTCTTGAATGCAAAGAGCATCTGTTCAAAGGATCACAGATGGAGGAGTACCAGGCAGTAGATGAGGGAGCTTCTTGTGAGGGAGTAAGATAACCTCTCTGTACCTCAACCATTTACTCTGAACACTTGTCTTTAATCATTTATTCTTGTATTTAATTTATCCATTCACTTATTCATTTATCTATTCATGGAGATCATTTACATTGGGGAAATGAGTGGTGAAATAATTTATTTATGCCATGTGATAAATCTTTTTTTCATCTCTACTATCTTCATCATCTCTGACAAAGGCATTCTGATCTCATTTTCTGGCTTTTCCTCCCATCACCCAATATTGGATTTTTTTAAATCACGGCAAAGAGATTGAAAGCTTAGCTCCTGCTACTTTCTTTCTTGAAGCCAATGCTACTCAAATATTAATCACAGTCACTTTGGAAGCTTATTGAAATGTAGATTGTTAGGCCCATTATACTAGGGTTCCCCAGAGAAGCAGAGCCTAGTATATAAATACATTACTATATATAATATATATTACATAAGTATATTAATATATAATATGTATATATATATACCATATATATGTATATTATGTGTCACATACATGAGAATAAGAGATTTATTAGGCTTACATGATCAAAAGCTGAAAAGTCTCACAATGGCCAATACAAACTGTAGAGTTGGGGAAACCAGTAGCCACTCAGTCAAAGAAGCTGGAAACCTCAGAATAAGAAGGACCAATTTTTGTAGCCTCCATGGGAGTGTAAAAGCCTGGGAGCCCCCACTAAGAGTTACTGGTACAGGTCTATGTTCAAAGACTGAAGAATCTGGCAGCAGCCATAAAAAGTACACCTGCTCA
>RJWT010021652.1:0-17507 GCA_004365215.1 Cuniculus paca | reverse complement strand
TTAAGAGCCTTGGTCATGTCCATGCCTTCTGTCCACCTCAATCACCCCAGTGACGGGCTTCTGAAAGCTGTTAAATTACACTTCTTCAGCTGTCCCATTGCAAAGAGAAATGTCCTTTGCTAACTCCTTTTTCAAATAGGCAGATTCATATTAATGTTTCTATTTATGGAATATGCTAAACTATGGCTATATTATTTTAAAGAGTAAGATTACTAGTTTTTTGAATTGAATGAATGTTCATCTTTGATATTAGGTTCCTTGTAGGTTGTAGCAATGTTATGCCAGTTAAAATACAGCTAATTTAGATTGGGTTTAACTTGTTTTGGCCACTTTTCAAATGGGAAGTGGGTGTGGTGGAGTTAGAAAACATGGTTGATTTAGGATTTGACTTTAATGCTCAATAACATATAATTGGTGAGTGGCTCTCAAATCATCATTCACCATGTTAAGCACTAGAAGGAGAAAGAAATGCCTGTGTTCCCTGTCTTTGAGAGACTTACAGGCTCTTTTAGGAGTGGAACTTGAGTCTGGGAGGACTATATATATAAAACAGAGTATGAAAACTTGAATACAGGGGAATATATATGTACAGTAGAGTATGATATGTAAATGTATATAGTACAGAAAATAAGTAATGTTGGCATTCAGAACGAGAGATTGTTGAGTGGTGGGTCAGGCAATGATAGCTTCATGGTGGGGGTTGGGTTTCAGTTGAGTTCTGAAGGACAAGAAGGGCTTACATACATGGACAGGGGTGGGAAGGGACTTCTTAGATAGGGCAGCAGCCTGGATTATGCAGTCTTTATAGGAAATACTGATCAACTTGTGACTAGATCCAATGCTTTGTGGGGGGTTCAGTCTGGGGAAGGCTGTGGGCACAAAGCAGCCATGTTGAATGCAATGGTAAGAGGTCTCACTTTTCTAAAAGTCCCCTGAGGCCACACATTTATAGGATTGTCCTTTACAAAGTAACACTGTAATGTTGGCTGGGGATTTAGCTCAGCGGTATAAGCGCCTGCTTGAAAAGCATGGGATCGTGAGTTCGATCCCTGGTACCACACACACAAAAAAAAAAAAAAAAAAAAAGAAAAATGCTATAATATTGATGTAGTTTCTACAACTTAAATGAATATGAATTTGGATTCTTTGATAATTATAGTAATATCTGAATGGCCATGATCTAAAACTTGTTGCTACTGACTAGTCAGAAAGAAACAGACATTTCTTGCCATAAGTATTAAACTTGTATTTCTCAATTCCTTTTTTTCTGAAGTTTCTTACTGAAGTTTGCTTACACAAATATAGAAACTGCTAGTTCAATCTTGTCTTGGCCTACCAGCATTCATTCCACCTCACACATTCTATGCTAAACTCTATTCAACACCACATTTCTCGCCTTACTCGAAAGCTCAGATTCCAACTTGGATGGATTATGCAATTGTTATGAGTCCATATACACTTTAACATATCTTTCCACTGTTTTAAAATTTGTTGTACAGTTTTAGTGAGTCTAGAATTTGTAACACTGTAAACACCTGGAGGTCAATTTCCAGCACAATGTAAGAGGACTCTCAATAAATACTTGTTAAAATATAACTGGATCAAAAGATTTGCTAAAACTCTACAGTAAAACAAACCAAAAGAGGATAGCATCTTAAATGTTGTATCAATCTTTTAGTTCTTTATTGCTTTACCTGAAGTCAAGAAGGAGCTGATATTAATTTAATGATTTATCTGTATAGGATCATACTTTACATTTTGAACCTGAAAAATGAACCTCAAGGACTTTCTTGGGTAGACAAGTCAGAGAGATACTGACATTCAAATTTGGAAGATGAGGAATCAGGTATATAGCAATGAAGGAATCACATGGCCAGTTACTGAAAAATCATGCAATCAGACCAAGTTTTAGGACCTGAATCAATTCTTTTTTCTCCTCTGTTTTAAATCAAGAATCTTGACTGTCCTGACAAAGAGCTAATTTTGCTTTCTTCAAAGTCTTCTCTAGATTGCTTTTTAATAATACAAGTTGATGAGTGAATATAGGTGTGAAGGTGAAGAGCTAGAGAATCTCTTCCTCAAATTTTTCTAACAAGGGCTCTTCCCCATGGAAATTTATAGAAACCAGAAAAAGGATAAAATTAGAACCAGTGTGAGCACAACTGCTCACTGTTCTTCAAGACCATCTCACTCAGTTACTTCATTTAGTTCATGAAGGAACCAACAGCAAGTTAGCAGTGATACTTTTCCTTGGCCCCAGGACTAGAGTCTGGATAACATGATGATTGTCTCTTGTTCAGTGAAGAGACTTTGGAAGAGCCTTCACTTTCTGAAAGCTGCCACTGATAGAGTGTGGTGAAGGAGAAGAGAATACTCAGGGTGGTTTATTCACCTCTTAGAACCCTTCAGTAGCAACTAGAACCCTGTGTATGTGTGAGGGGAGGGACCTACAACTGTGTAGGAATGTGGAAGACAGACTGTTCATGAAAAAAATCATTCAATGCTTTGTAGTGGGCTCAACTACTGAATTTCACAAGGGTGATAATATTAATGATGAAATCATGGGATGATAATAATAAATCCTTTGAAATGCTGCCAGAACTGCATATTGCAGGCTTTAGACACCAGTGGGCAGCTGCTTGGTTAAATGTGGTCCCCAGTTGTCAAGGACAGACCCCCTCTGAGATGGGAGAAACAAATCAACAAAGGGGTAGTGGCACACAGGACAGTGCCACTTAGGGGCAAAGACTTCAAGATAGATACATCTCTGCCCTTAAGGAAATAGAAATACGAAAATGTGCTTGAAATTTTAAGTTTGATCTTAAAATTTTAATTTTTACCTTAAAATGGAGGCAGATATGGCTTTGTGAGCAGGCTTGTGTAAATCAGAGGTCAAATAAAGTATCATGTGTCTTAGTTGATTGTTCTGTTTCCAACCAAATGGTTGACAGTTGTCATTTATTCTGCAGCCAGACACCTATGAGGAGGGTATTGTTAGCAATGAGCTTATATTTTTTACTTCCAAAGTGGTTTAGTTTCCTCAGTCCTAGAAGGTCAGACTTACCATCTACTGTGTGGTTGCCAGAAATCACTGATTCTCACCCTAATGTTTCCATCTAAAACTAAGAGTTGCTACGGATAGAAGTTCCTCTTCTTTAGATGTTTTTGGAGAATTAAAGGTACTACTTTATTTTATCTTGTTTCAGTTTTCCTTTTGATATGGTAAGCAATAGGTAATGTGTTATAGGGAACAGATAAATTTGGCTTTCATAAAGGCAGATTTTGAGATGGGTAGAGTTAACTTTGGTGACTGTGAGTTTGAAGCATTTGCCCATAACTGGAAAGGGAAGATTTAGTTCAGGCTTATTATTTTGCAGTAAGGAAATGAAGCCTTGAGAGTTAAAGGAGTGTGTGCATGTGTGTGCGTATGTGCATGTGCATGTGCATGTGCGTGTGTGTGTGTGCACTTTCCAATGTCACTTTTGGAATCAGCACCAGAGCCAGCGTCAGAACTCAGCTGACCTTTGGCTCCTGATTCATACAGTTACATCAAGCCAGGTCTGTTCTCATGATTGAGATAATATAAGATGATTAATTATTGGTTAGTAGTAAGTTACGAGACAAATACAAAAGGTTATTTTATTGAAATGTGTCTCCAACGAGTGATGGTAGAGACGTGACGCCTTGGTCACCAGCTGTTCTCCAAGGGTTTTCCCAGCTGCTGCCATGGCCAGCTCTGTGGTGGAGATCCCAGAAGTAGGGTATTCCAGATAGCACTGGGCCAAAGCAGGTCAAAGGCAAAACAGTTGAAGCTATTTGAGAAACAGGTGTAAACAATGGAAAATTCATTTGGTTAGATGTGTGCTTAAAGCAGCACAAAAGCTACCCAGTTACTTGATTTTGGAAGAAAAAAATTTTTATTCTTTCTTCTTTCCTCCTTTCCTCTTTTCCTTCTCTTTCTTATTCTTCTTTTTAAAAAAATTAACATTTGAGGTTTCTTAAAATTTAAAAGAAACTGGAAAAGTGATTTAACTCTCTTTAACTTGTGAAGAGATGTCAAAGAAAAATTGACTACTAGTCATGTGGTCTCCCTGCACCACAGTACAAAAGGACGTGTGATTTCAATGTGGCAAAAGGGTTTTAGTTAACTTTAAAGGAAATTAAATTCTTTGGCTCCTACTCTGAGACAACTTCATGCTTTTAGGTATTGTTTCTCATTTAATCGTACAAAACGGCTGTGTGGTTCATATACATGCTGAATTCCAGGGCATGGTTTGCTTTCTTTATCTTTTATATCTTGCTACAGCTTTCTGTAATCAGATTATTTTAAACTGTACAGGTCATGCGCTATTTGTATATTACTGAATTTTAAAAAATGACATCCCCTAACACATTTTAAAATTTGTATCAGATTTTTAAAATTATAGTTGTTCAAAGCATTTACTTTCTGATGTAATGGAAGTATGGATACTTATAGTTCAAATGCTATATCATCTTCAAAATGAACCCAAGGAAGTCCAATCAATAGCAATTTGGCAGCCACTATCTTTCGTTAATGAATGACAGAAGCAAGCAAGAAGACCAAGAGGTTGGAAGTTGGCAACATTTTTTTTTCTTCTGGAACTTATACTGTTTAATTTTATTTCCTACCACAAAATTTTATTTAATGTAGTGTATTATGTTTGCAAGTGTTTTATGTATCATCCTATCAGACTTCTAAATGATGGATTATATAGAAATATTGAAATTAAACTTCAGAATAAGACTTTCTAACTAAAAAATAAAAAGTTTTAATTTCTTGTGACCTTAGAGGTAAATTTTAAAAGTTTTTTTGGATTGAATTATTAGTATTATTACTTTTATATGGTTACTCAAAGTAGAATAAGTATATTGCCAATAATAAAATAAAAAATAAAAAATACAAAAAATTTAAATTTTGGAAGTTTACGTTTTATGAAGTTGATGGTTTTTTGTTTTTCTGTGTATTCATAAATATAGGAATGGATCTCACTAATGGTAAGAGTGAAGGTTCAGTGTAAATTTAAGCCACAACAAAAATCCATTATCTTTACATTGGCACCTTTTCAATTTACACATTTTGATAAAGTAAGTTTCCATGTGGAAGAAGCTCATGTAAAGGAGAAACTGAAGGACTCTGGTCAGCAATCTGCTAGTAACTGAAAGAGTTAAGCAACTGCATGGAACTGTATTCTGTCTACCATCACTGAGTGAACTTAGAAGTGAATGCTGCCTGTCAGTCTACCCCTTTGGGTTAGATACAACCTAGGGCTGACACTCATTGTAGTCTTGTAAAAGATTGTAAGGCAGTGCATATAGTGAAGTTTGGCCTGGATTTCTGTTCCACAGAAACTATGAGATAAAAGTTGTTCTAAGATGTTAAACTGCATGGAAATTTGTTATAGCGAGTAATTTATACTCCTCTATATTTTTCCCTGCTAGATTATAAACTCAATGAGGGCAGAAGTCTTTTTTTTGTTGCTGAGAAACCTGAAGTACCCTGATTAGTGCGTGGCATTTAGTAGTTATGCATATCTGTTGGATGAATGAATGAACAAGTCACTGAATTAAGTAATAATGCTCTGGCATTTATCAACATTATAGCTATAAATAATCCAGGAGAATGTCTTTTACATTTTTCAACTGGAATAATAATATTATTTTTTTTACAATCATGTAATACTTTTTGTCTTATGTAATGAACATTGCTAATTTGTAATATCCTCAGCTTTTATTTAAAAATGTAAGTTTTGGTTTTCAAACCTGGATGTTTGAAAATAAAAGATATTGCAAGATAATTTATTGTTCGTATGTAATCTTAAGTGACTTCATTGGAGTGACTCTGCATTCTTTGATAGTAGGGAAGTAAAAAGTTGCAGCTATTAAAGTTGTCATCACTCCTACATTTTTCTTTCTACATGTATCTAAATTCTGAATACCCTGATATCTGTCCAAAATTGATGTCTAATGGCAGACTATGTACAATTAAAGATGGCCAATACATTAAAAATGGGTAAATAGGCAACTTTACTGTAGTTTCATGGAATCTTGAATGAAGAAGTTTTTACAGACACCAACGTTTTAAATTGTTTTTTTGCTTGACACCCCAGAATTCTTTTTATACCTTTAAATAATGTACCATAAGAGAAACTAAGAGGATTAAAGGTCGTATTTCCTTTTGTAAAGTGAAAGAAATGGAGCTCTGAGAGGGAAAGAAAAGGGCAATTAGATGGAGGTAGCAGGAGGTGAGTTTCAGTGCAGTATATATGAAAGCCAAGGACTAGAAAGTGATTTCCATAGGACTTTCCATGTCCTTATATCTGGTAGTCTGTTTGCTCTAGTCTTTAGATCACTAGCCAGTTGAAAAATGTTTTCCTAGGATTAGGGCAGTGTCTTGGTTACTTTTCTCTTATTGCTGAAACAAAATACCTGATGCCCAAAATGAAGGAAAGAAAGGTTTATTTAGCTTATAGTTTGTGGTGGTTTCAGTTCACACTCAGCTGGCTCCAAGGCAGCAGTCACACCACCAATCCCAGAACTAGACAGTGAGCCAATCACAAACTCCATATCCAGCCATCTTTGAAAGGCCCACCCCTCCCATGACTGCAGGAGGCTTTGGGGGGACATCCAGACACAAACCATAACAGATGGAGAAAGAAGATTTGAGGAACCCAGTGGCTACTTTTGTGGTACTCTCCTCTAACTTATCTCATGTAAAAGATTTAGTATGGCATGGAGTTAAACTATTTACCATTCTCAGAGCTCATGGCATTTGAGTGTCACAAAGTCTGTAGGTTTAAGTGCACTTGCATATAAAATGGTGAAAAGAGTTCCCTCCACTGGAAAATGTTTCAGGTTGCAACAGCAGGCAAGCAAATCTAAACTGGAGGCAGAGTCCAGGAGAATGTCTTTTACATTTTTCAACTGGAATTAATAAACCATTTCATTCAAAGCATCAGATTGGATTGTACCACACTGAAATATACTTTTTGTTTCAAATAATAGAGTGATAGTTTCATAAACTCTACCATATATGTAATTTGTATTTCATCTAAGCTTCTTATCATGCAAGAATAAATAGGCTACATGTCTTTGTAAGTATACATCTTATTAATATTTAATCTGCATAAATTAATAAACATTAAATTTGTAGAGTGATATGATCATAGAGAGCATTGATTATATTGCACAGAAAGTAGTTTGGCGTCAATTATTCACTCAGCAGTACCCAAGGAAGGGTGGGGAGGACCTAGCAGAGGCCATCGCAGCTGGTACATTTATCTGCAGTCATGTAAGAATCTTCTTGAGAAGCCTCAGAAATTTTGACGTATTCAGCGGGGCACCGTAGGAAGCTAAATTTCTGCTGAGCTTGTAGATAAGAGCAAGTGCAGGGACACTTGGTTAATGACACCACATTTGCTGCCACATTCCAGTGTACATTGGGGTCCTGTGAAAACTCAAGTTACATATAAAAACCTTGTGAGCAACAACTGGTAAAATCCTTTCCTTCTTCCTATCAGCTGCCTCTAGAGTTACCAGTGCCATCCCCTCTTTCACAAAAACTATTTTTGCGATGATTCTAGTTGAAGTCAGTCTTTTGCTCCTTGATCAGGATCCTCTCCCTAAACCTTCAATTGCACTGGTTGAGACAGAGACAGGTCCCCAGTGCTCCCAGGAATTATCCAAAGGTCAAATAGGAGGGTGGTCCTCATGATGGTGGCAGGGGAGTGGGGAGTGCCTGGCCTCCCCATCATCACACAGAGAGGCGCACCCTTCCACCTGTTTCTTCCACTTGGCCTGCCTTGCAAGACCAAGACTGGCAAGTTGCCTAGTTAATGTTTAAATCTAAAACCTGTTAAACAGAAGGAAATTCCTCACAGCACAAAAGGCCTTAATGCTGAAACCCCTCCTGTGTTTCTCTTGGGCAGAGAACACTGGACTGTTATGTCAACAATTCTATGTATTCTCTCAGAGAAGAATGTTATTAGCATTTATGTGCAGAAAGAAAAATAATCTAAGACTAGAATTTTAGAGCAAGGGAAGGGCTCTGGGAGATTAGTGGAAGCTGACATCAATGTGGTCTTGGGTCCTTTGAACACAAACCAGCTACAAGGTTGTCCTTGAGATGTGTTCACAAAACAGCTGGGGATTCAGTGAGAGACTTAGTCAGAGTAGTTTCTAGAAGGGCCGTGCCCTGAGCTCTTTTGTGATAAGTTAATCATTAACCTGTCCTAACCACCCTGGAAGAATGCTTTGGAATTTTGATTAAATATGGTTAATGTGGGCAACAGGAGAAAAGAACTAAGTAAATGTTTGACATTTAGTCTGTGTTCAGCAGGAAAGAAAACAAAGGAAAACTTCACTGAAATAAACTTTATTTGTAACTGCATGATAAGAATGAAGGACTATATATCAGAGGAATCCATATCCATTTTTCCCAGCTTGGCGTGTCCTAGTAGAGCCCTTCCAAGCCTCCTTTCTTTATTCCAGGAGTCTAGAAGTTGGTCTTCTGAGGGCTTATAAATACCTGGGAAATAATAAGATTGATCTCATAAGCAGAAAAAGAAATACTTGTTAGAGTACTTTTACCCACTGGGTCATAGTCTCTTGTAAACAATCTCTGAAAAGGTAAAGTCCACTTGCAAAATTCATGAAAAGGATAATGGCCTAAATGTAAATTAATATTTTGCTCACTGATGTTCCCTAGATTGGAACTGCTGAATGACTGGTTATACTTTCCCAGTGGACAACCTGCTAAAGCGTCTCAGCTTCCAGACACTTGAGTGCTTCACACAGTGCCCTACTCTGACTCTTCTACACCATAGCTCCATTTTTATCATGGCTCAGGGATATGGCCCAGATATGCAAACTCTGCTCAGTTCCAGTGTCCTTCCCCTGTCTCTTCCTAGTCAGTCTCTCTTGCCCTTTCCACAATAAATTCTACTGTTGATTATAACTCTTGCGCATGCCGTAGCATTCCTTCTTCCTATATTAGGAGAGCTGTCCTGATCCTAACCCCTTCACAGAGCAATTGCCTCACAGTTTTAAGATGAGGAAGAGAGATGTGCGACTTTATCTTCTATCAAGGTTTTTGTTATTGGGCAAATAAATGACCTGCATGTGAAATCTGCCTACCCATCTCTGGGTTCCTGCTTTGCACTGAATATCTAGAAGATTTTAGGGGCACAGATGTTATTTATTGGTATGTTATAGGATAAATGACATGACCAGCTTCATTCATGAGAGACAGTAATTGGCCCAACACCTGCTAGGTAAATGACACAAAGGTGCAGGACTGAGGAGCAGGGAAGTAGAGAGGAAATGCTATTGCCCCTTCTGTGCCAGTCACTCATTCAACACACAGTTGTTGCATACTGATTCTGTGAGAGGCGCTATTGCTGGAAGCTAGGGATGGAGAGACAAGATTTTTGTGTTCCTAGAGCTTAGAGTTTGTAATTGTAACCATTAAGCTAAACTGAGGAGAAAAAAAGAAAAAAACACTTGTATAGTAGAAAAATACAATGACTACCTTAAAAGACGAATTACATATAGGGAGAAGTATTTGCAATATATGTATAATTATATATATGTATATAATATATATATATATTAGTAGAGAGGAAGATAACCATAATAATTATACCTAGTTTGTACAAACTGATACCATATAAAGTGAGATTATAATATGAGAATAGGCAAAGGTTATTCTATCAACTAGGTCTCAACAGGAAGCAGTAGCTTTCTCAAAGGATTTTAGTGAAGAATAGTTTAACAAAGGAACCTTTCCAGAACAGTGACCAGGATTGAAAGAGTTGGGCATGGCAGTGTATACCTGTAATCCCAGCACTCAGGAGGCTCAGGCAGGAGGATTGTCACAAATATGAGTGTAACTTGGGTTACATAATGAGCTCAATCCCAGCCTAAACTATATAGAGAGAACATTCTTCAAACAAACAAACAAACAATAACAAATGCCTGGAGTCTGGAGAGCTCAGAGGATCTGCCCTTGTGAGTCTGAGCCAGAGCAGGGCATAGAAGTAGAAAGAAGGAGAATGGATCTGTGGTGCAGGTGTGTAACTAGAATAACAGGCTAGTGTTATGGCTTGTATTTAGATGTCCCCCCAAATCCTCGTGCAGTCATAGGTGAAGCTTTTCAAAGGTTGTTAGATCTGCAGTGTGTGATGCTGGGATTAAAGGTGCCCCAGCCAGGATGTGAGTGCTACCTGCCCAAAGGGTGAGTAGCCTGGCCTGGATAGAATAGAAGGGACAGAAAGAAGGCTTGCTTTTGCTGCTTTGTTACTTTGCTGCTTTTATGCCTTCTTCCTGCCTTGCCTGCACTGTTTCTCCTCTTCGATGCCTCTCTGTTATGCCACTCTGCTTTGGAGCCAGCTGACTATGAATCTCTACAAACTGTGAACTGAAATAAACCTTTGCTTCCTTAACCTTAGGTATTGGGTGTTTTATCTCAGCAACACTAGAAGTAATTAAAACAGATGGTTACAACTAGGAATTATAGCTAGAAGTGTAAATAGGAATTGTAACATAGTTTAAATGATTTACTTAAAGCCCCTCAATCTCACTAAAAATAGTGAAATGTAATTTTAGCAATAAGATACTATTTTGTCACCTTAGACTTGCAAAACTTAAAAAAACATACACAAGACAAAATCAACTCCATAGTATTGTTGAGGATAAGTAGAAACTCCCATACATTATTGTATGTATATATTCAGTGACCTCCAGCCTTAGAAAATAATGTGCCACCAACTCTCCATTTTAAAAATGCTCCTTTACCCAGAAATCCAACATGTAGCAGCAGCACTCACTGAACAACAGTGGAGTTGAATTAGTGGAAGTGATATTGTTCTCAGAAGAAAGCACTGTCTCTGCCCTCCTGGAGGTGACAGTCCCTAAGGGAAGATAGCCATTCCTTACCCATTGCTTGTAATTTGTGTCCCAAAGATATAGGTCAACAAACATTATGGAGTGCCCCTGTGTGCCAAGGTCTTATCAGACACCTAGAATAGAAACAGAGTAAACTCAGGCCCTTTTCTTTGAGGGCTTACAGTCACGCAGTAAGATACTTCTAAGAAAATTTGAATATAAGGTGATAAAGAAGGGGAATAGCAGGCATATTCACAAAACAACTTGGGAGTGAGGATGAGAAGCATCCTTGCGATACAGAGGAGATGGTCTTAGGAAGTTAACACTTGAGTTTTGAGAGATAAGCAAGAGTTATCCAGCTTAGTGAGGAGGAAAAGTCACTCCAAGTGAAATAGTATGATCAAAACCTCAAAGCAGGAAACAAAATGATGTGTTCAGGAGAAATAAGAGAACTTAGTGGAAATTGCCACTTCTGTTAAGGTGTAGTCACAGGAGACAGACATATTTTCCTGTCTGAAACAACCATGAAGCTCAGATAAAAGGTATGGAACACAGTTTTTAAGAAACTGGACACTAGCAAAGGGATAAAGTTCCTTGAGAGGCACAAACAAATGAAGGGAGTTCTAAGACATCCCTAGATCTCTACTTTGTAACAGTGTCCCAGTTTTGGTGTGGGGATGGGAACCCAAATAAAGCCTGGTGGACTCCCCACATTGAGGATTCAGAATTGAGCATCTTAGATCAAAATGGTTATATTTTACTGCGAATTACAAAACGCTGCCAAGAGAAATGAAAGAAGACCAAATAATGGAGAGATAGATCATGTTCATGGGTTTGAAATCCAGTGTTGTTAAGATATAAATTATCTTCAATTTATTCTATAATATACTGCAACCCCAAACAAAAATCTCTGAAAATGGGGATCCCAGTATAAAATGATAAGCTTCATTCCAAAATTCACAAGGATCACAAAATCCACAAAACAATAATTTTTAAAAAGAAGAGCAACTGGAGAGGTCTAATATTATCTCATTTCAAGAATTACTATAAAGCTCCAATAGTCAACTTTTGCATTAATAAAGACTGTAGAACAGTATAGAAATAAGTCTATATATAAGTAGGCAACTGATTCTAACAAAGGTGGAAAGGAGACCTAGTGGAGAGAGGATAAGTTTTTAACAAGCAACGCAGGAACAGCTGCATATGCATGTGGAAAAGGGAGAGCTGATCCGTAGTCTAGCCACATAAAATTATCTCAAAATGGATCATAAACCCAAATGTAAAACCTAAAGCTATAAAACTCCTACAAAAAAATCTAAGGAAATTTCTGTGACCTTGGGTCATACAAAAATTTCTTAAGTACTAAAAACATAATCTGAAAAAGAGAAAAAAGATAAATTAGTCTTAATCAAAATTAAAAATATTGGTGTTTACAGAAACCATCACTGAGAGAATAAAAAAATAAGAGGCTGGGGAAAATATTTGCAGATTTTTATAGCTCATAAAGAACTTTTCAGAATACATAAAAGGAATTAACTATTGATATGTGAAACAACATGAATACATATCAAGATAATTATGTTGAAAGAATTCAAACAAAAATAATAAAACATTATATAAAAATTAAATAAATCATTTATTTTAAAACTGTAAAGTACAAACTAAATCTATAACAGATAACAGGTAGCTTTTTGCTTGGAGAAATGGGACTGGAGATGGCTGGGATGGAGGTATTATAAAGGGGCATGAGTAAAGCCCTGGGAGTACTATAAAGGTACTTTCACTATCATGATGCTGGTGATGATTTCAAGAATGTATACATCTGCCAAAAAAGTATCTAACAGTACATTATAAATAAGTACAGCTTATTATAAGTCAGGTACACTTCAACAAAATTATTAAAACTTTGACCTACCAACACAATAGCAACTAAGATTGGAGATACAGGAACAGGCCAAATGGTGGAGGGCCTCGTATATTCCTGTCTTTACTTGATGCTGTCCCTCATCTTTGAAGAGTGGGTAGATCACATTTTGTGCCACTCTTCTGCAGTCAAATGCTCTACCACTGAGCTATACCCCCTGTACCACCCTTCTGGCAGTTGCAAAGGAGATAAACTGGAGGGCAAGACTAGAAGTATAGTGACTTACTCTTACAATTTAGATACAAACTTTTCCCCAGAACCTCATATGTTCAGAGGTGGGGTCTTTGGAAGGTGATAGGATCATGGAAGCACTATATTTGTAAATCGGTTAATCCACTGATGAGTCACAGCTGAACATGCTGTTAGGAGATAGGTACTGGTTGGAGGAAATGGGTCACTGGGGGCATGACCTAGAAGGTATACTCTTGATCATGGCTCATCTTGTCTCTCTCTGCTTTCCAGCTTCCATAAGATGGATGCCTTGCTTCCAGAATCCCCTTCAGCCATGCCAGTACTGTCTTGGAGGCAGCCAAAACTGTATTGAACCCTCTGGAACTGTGAGTCAGAATAAATCTGTCTTCCTTTAAGGTAAAGGTATTGGGTATTTTGTTCCAGTAGTGGGAAAGTAACTGGCATAGAAAAATGGTACCATTTCAGTGGTGTGACTGTACCTGGTTTCACAGAAGCCTTTGGAACTGGTTTTCAGATGTTTGAAAAGGTTTGGAGACATGGGCTAGAAAAGCCCTAGAATGCTGTAAGCCAGGCTTAATGGGTGATACTATTTGGAGCTTATAAAACCAAAGAGCTCATAGGAATGTGGACAGCAGAGGCTAGGCTCATAATGTTTTAGTTGGAAAAGAAGTTTCTTTTGAAAATTGAACTACAGGCCATTCATGTTACATTCTGGCAAATAACTTGTCTACATTTTTGCCAGGTCTAAAGACTTTGTGTTAAGGTGATTTGTTTGTGATACTTGGCATTGAATGCAGGGCCTCCTTTAGGTGTTACAGTACAGATATGTTCCACTGTGCCTGACCTTTATTTTTTAAAATTTTTTGAGACTTGATCTCACTATATAATCTCACTATGTAAGTTGGACTGGCCTCATAGTCATGATCCTCCTGTCTCAACCTTCTGAGTACTGATTTGCAGGTGGTGGCCCAATTGTTCTGGTGGAAGAAATTTCAAGGCAGATCAATGCTCAGATGTAGCATGGACACTGCTGGTTGATTTTAACCAGAACTGCAGTGAGAATCAGAAAAAAAAAATGCAGAGTCAAAAGCTGAAAAAAAAAAAGGAGTTTGGCAAAAAAAAAAAAAAAAAATGGAGTGCCCATATAATTGGAACCAAGAAGAGCAAGATGTGGTGGCACATGCCTGTAATCCCAGAATTTTGGGATGCTGAGGTAGGAAGATCACAAGATTGAGCTCAGCCTGGGCAACTTTGCAAGATTCTGTCTCAAAAAATAAATTTTTTTTTTCAAAAAGGCTGGTGGAGATGTAGCTCAGAGTAAAGACACTGGGTTCAATCATTAGCATTGCTAACAAAATGAGGGCTCCAGAATGCTCTACTTATAAAGGCTACTTGAGAAAGTGTACCCACAGTTTTAGAAGTGATTCAGGCACTCAGAGGCTGCTACAACTATGATTCACAGGGGCCCAATTACTAATTGAGCTGGCAGCAGACCTTGGAATCCTTAAATGTGCCACAGTCTAAAAGATACTTGTTGGAGGAAGAATCTTTATTGACTTAGAAAGAATGGGGGTGGAGAAGGGGTCAGTGAATTGAGGAGCTTTCAGAAGTAAATGGTCAGGCAAAAGATATTAGGTTCGAGTAGGGTGAGGGTCCAGAAGGTGAGACCCATTAGTTTTTCCTCTTTCCCAGAACATCTTTTGTCCCACTGATAGGGGTGTCTGGTAGCACAACTTCTAAACCCTGGCAGATATACAATGGTACATGGGACTGAGCTGATTGCTGAAACCAAAGAAGCCCCAAACCTGTTCTCAGAGCAGCTGCAGGAGCCATAAATTGCTGGTTGAAGTCACCCCAGTGACTGGTGTTTAGGAGGCGGTGAAATAGGAACGCTCACAATCAGTAGATTTCCTCTGGTTCTTCATCCAGCTCAGAGCAGGAGGATCCCAGGCTCTTATTCAGGTCTTATTTTCCTTTGTATTTCCTTAGTCAGGGTGGGCACTTCAACACTCCACAGAGCGATTCTGTTATTGGGCTGACTTGCGTCCCCAAGAGGGTATTGAAGAGCCCCACCTTGAAATGCTTTCCCTGGGCTTTTCAGGGGCTTTTTACTGTATTGGTCTTTATGACATCATAGGTGTAGTTTTTGTAGAAGAGAGAAAATAATCTTGTGAGCTTGTGTCTACTCTATTTTCTTTCTCTGCAAAATACAAGTTAAAAGTTTCACTTTACTACTTTCTAAGACAGAGCCATATATTAAGCATAAATTGTGTTTTTGTATGAGTAGTGTGTGTATTGAGGGAGGTGGATTAGTGAGGAAGTAAAATTTAAATAAGTATCTTAGTTTACTTGGTGTTAGTGATGAGTTTTAAAGAAAGAAGCCATATTGAAACCTACACAGGTCATTAGAACCACAACGAAGGCAATAATCTTCCATCTTATATAAACCCTTCCTCTCCCTATATCTTCCTTCATCCTTCCTCCTTTCTTTCCCCCAACAAACTTTTACTGAAGGCCTTCTGTGTGCCTACTATTAGAATTGGTGCTGTGGCTATGGAAGTGAATTAGAGGCATTCCCTGTCCTGGAGGAGATATGTACCCTTGCTATATATTGAGAACATCCCTCACATTCAAAAGCAGGTGTGTTTTGTCAACTGGTCAACAAATAGCCAGATGTATAAAACCTTAGTGCTGTAGCTGACTCACCTTCTTTGTGGCCTGCATGAAGTTCTTCTCTAGCTATATTGGATTTGAATTGATTTATCTACATTCTGTTATCCAGGCCCCTGGTGATGAAGGTTTTTTTCCTGATGGCTGATCATAGCTGGAGAGAGAGGTTCTGGGAGATAGAAAAGTCAACTGGAATGCAGTTTTGGGATTTAAATTAATTAATACAAAGTCTGAACAATGCACTAGAATTAAGCTCCTTATTGAGAATCTATTTTCCTCTTTCCTGGATCTTCACTATTGTCATCATTTAAGCATGTTCCAAGATCAATAAAAAGAACAAATTTGCATAGGAGAATTCTTGAGAAAATTTTCTATGGTCTCTGAATCCACATTCTTGTCTATTCTCTCCTTTCTCCAGCAGTTGAATTTCTGGTCCCGCTACAGTGAAATTACCCTTGCAAGGTCTCCAATGCCTTTTACATGGCCTAATGCAGCTATTGTTTTTCTAGTCCTATTTGACTTGTTCAAGTCACTTATTGCATCTTCTCAGTTATTTTCTTGGCTATTTCTGTGTTTGAACAGTAAATGTTAGCATGACCTGGGAATCCCAAACTCTGCTGTAGTTATGATCTTTCCCTGGAAATTCTATAGAGCCTAAAACTTTACATAGTACCCACATGCAGATGACTCAAAATTTACTTCTCCCTAGACTTTCTCGTCAGGCATTCAGCTTTCTACTTGAAGTCTCAGTTTGGAAGTCCAAGAAGTACCTCAAATTAAATGACCTGATCATAACTCTTTTTATTCTCATCTCCACTTTATGTTTTTTCCCTCTTCTTCCATATTGCAGGAAACGAAACTCAGTACCTGAGGCCTGAACTTCAGTTTGGTGTCATTTTTGTTCCTTTTCTTCACACCCTCCAAGGTATATTGCATATCTGTCTCCTCCATCCCAGTACTGCTTTATTCCGACATTGCTTGTCTGATTTATGACCATTTTTGCCTTCCTTCAATTTGTACCTAATTAGCCATGACAGATTTAAAATCATAAATCCTACTATTTTAGGATTTAAAATCTTGCAGTAAAGTGTCATTTTATTTAAAGCAAAATCTAAAAATCTTTACCATGACTGCTCCATATATTGCATGGACCCCTGCAGTTTCCCTCAGTTTCCTCCCCTCATGCACTGTTCTCTAGCCACACTGGCTCCCATCCAGTCTGTGGATTCTACAGCTCATGCCCACTTCAGGCCCTCTGCATTTGTTTCCAGGTCAGCCTGTGTGCATCTCCTACATGACATTCCTGTCTCAATGCACATCTTTGCCTTAGAACGCTCTTCCCTGAGTACCTGAAAATGTGAGGCAGCCTTGTGACCCAGCATCTCATTGTGCCTTGATTTAATTCTCATGATCTGAGATTATCTTGTTCACTTATTTATTGCATATTATCTTCTGCCAATAGAATGCAAACTTAGTGCAAGCACAGATATTGATACTGTTACCTAACACTCAATTCCCAGAGCCTATAATCTCCTGAGCAGAAGCAATTGCCTATAAGTCACACTTCTGTTCACGACCCCTCAGATCTTCCCTCTTCGTGCTGAGTGAAAGGTCTTGTATTTTTGATGACCTAAGTATCCGTTATGATCTACAACACACTTGCCTACCACGCTTAGGGAGCTCACTCTTGTCTCACTAGCCTGTTTACTAAATGTTGAACAGGTGAAGCAGGATGCTTTTCTAGGGTCTGTTCACATTCTGTCCCTGAGTGAAATACCTTTCCCTGATATACCTGTGGACATTGGCTTCCTCACTCTTT
>RJWT010021651.1:5499-17603 GCA_004365215.1 Cuniculus paca | reverse complement strand
TGTATCTCTAGCAACTTGAGAGAATTAGAAAGAAAAATCAAACTGCAAACAAGTTTTGGATAAATAATATTGTAAAACCCAAAACAATTTCCAAAAGACACATTACATATACACAAATTCAATTCTCTTAAAGGAAAATATGTATCATGAGCAACCAAAAAACAAACAAAAAAAGCAGAGGACTATTTGAGGGTAGAAGACAATTTAAAAAGCCTAAGAACTGCCCGGCATGGTGGCATGTGCCTATAACCTCAGCACTCAGGAGGCTGAGGCAGGAGGATCACTATGAGTTTGAGGCCAAGCTGGGCTACATGGTGAGTTTGAGGTCAGTTAGAACTGCAAAGTGACCCTGTCTCAAAAAAAAAAAAAAAAAAGCCTAAGAACCAAACAGAATGCATGAAATCTGACTGAATCCCAGATCAAAGAAAAAATAAAAAATTTAGGGACAGCTGGAGAGATCTTAACTACTTAATAGTTTTCCCTGAGCGTCACTCAGACAGCATGTTTGTTCACGTGCACACTCTCCTGAGCACTGCTCAGGCAGGTGCCATTTCATCCAGTCGGTTCTCGTTTGCAAGAGATACAGTCATATACCCATTTGTTTTATATCGACTAGCTGCTGCATACTTTTTTATTTAGAATGTTGTATTCACCTTTGATGTCTGCTTCCAGTGAAATCTAATAGTTCTGGTTATTTTTTTTTTTACTAATTCTTGTTTATTTGTATAACCTATAATTTTGTATTACAATTTATAAAATCTCTTATCATAAGTACATTACATATAATTTTTAGACTTCTCCAGAATTCAGTAATATCCTTTTACAATACAAAATGGGTATGTTTGGGACACTGAGAATGAGTAAGAAGGAAGTGCCAAAAGATCTGCAGAAGAAAATACTGAAAAAGAAACACTAGAATATCAGAGGAAAAGTCTGTGTTATAAAACAGAAAAAAAAAAGAAAGAAAAAAAGATGTCTCATCGTCAACTATTCATAATCCAGAAATGACGGAACTTGAAAAAAAATGGAACTAAAAAATTCCAAAAGTGGTCAATGATTACAATAACACTATAGATGGTGTTGATAGAGTTAACCAACATCTATCAAGCTATCCTGTAATCAAACAGCAAGGAAAAAAATATCAGTATAAAATATTTACACTGGTTCAAACAATATGGAACTCATTTGTTATTTATTCAAAACAAGGGGATTTCAAAAGTCATTTACAATTTAGATTAGGTCTAATAGAGCAAGTAATTAAAATATATGGAAAAATGAAACACCACCAAGGACATCCATCAACATCTTCACCATTATGTTTACTAGGAAGACATTTTATTGAAATCATTGCACCCACAGAAAGAATATGTCAACACAAAAGTGTGAAGTGTGTTGTTCAAAGAAGACAATAATGCAAAAAGAATTCAGAAAGAGACTAGATACTACTGTCCAGACTGTAACACTGTGTTGTGTATTGAACATTTTAAAATATACCACACGCATCAAAATTACTGAATAAACTTGATAAAATTGTCATTTTTATATTTCTGATTATATTATCAAAATTAATGAAAAAAATATGCAATTTTTGCTCATCTTGTATTTAAATCATTGGACAGGGGAGTAAATGCAGATCTTTCCATTTAGCATTACCATGGTTTGAACGTCTAGGTCCATCCCAAATTCATGTTGGAATTTAACCCCTCCTGGGAAGATGAGTAGGCCATGAAAGGGCCACTTCACTGATGGGACTAAAGCTCTTGTTACAAAAGCATCAGACAACGGCGCTTCCATTGCCATCCTTTCACCTTGTGGTGACACCCAGACAACACCCTATGTGAGGGACAGGCCTCATAGAAACTCAGCACCTCAATCTAGGATTTCCCAGTCTCTGAAACTGTGAGAAATTTCTGTCGTTTATAAGTTATTCAGTCTGCAGTATTTTGCTACAGCAGCACAAATGGTCTAAGACAAATATATTCTTAAATTAATACTAAATTTTCTTATGTATGGTATCAGTACTACAATTATGCAGAAAGGTATCCATATTCTCAAAGACGCACATGCTGAAAATTTTAAATTATCGTATCTTTAGTATAATTTCAAGGTCTTAAATATATATAAATATGAAAGGCAATGTGAGTCGTTGCCTTTATCTGTCCCCTATCATCACTTTTTCTGTAATATTGAACACTGCTGGAATGAAAGATAGAAGGGGTGGAATGTAGAAAGCATGCGAGGAGACCAGCTTGCCTAACCAGGAGGAATAAAATCATGAGAATCAGCTGTGTGACCCTGGGACGGTCCCACAGCCTCTCCAAGTTCCCAGCTGAAAAAGAAGGGGAGGATATCCTAGGATAAAGCCACAAAACCACAAAGATAACAAATGAACCTAAGATTTAGGTCCTTTCCAGCTATTAAATACCATTATTTTACTACTGTACCACCTCTAGCTCTAAAACTCAAAAGATAAACAAATACAAAATGGAAAAACTCACAGGACTGAAAGAATTAAAAAAAAAATAAAGGATTTAAAATAGTCAAATGCCTTTCACATAAACTCAAAGGATAACCAAATACAAAATGGAAAAACTCACAGGACTGAAAGAATTAAAAATAAATAAATAAATAAATAAATAAATAAAGCATTTAAAATAGTCACATGCCTTTCATGTAAAGCACAAAAAATAATAACTCCACTCTTTTGAGAAAAACATCTTAAAAATTTTTCAGAGACAAAACAAAAAACAATTTAGAAGAAAACTTAGAAGAAACAAGGAATACAGAATTAGGAAGATTTATTTCAACATCTACGCAATTTCAGTTTGTACCAAAAATATAAATTCAAAGGGGCTGAATATAAATATGCTGTGATAAAGCCACAAAGTCAAAAGATAACAAATGAATTTCATAGGTGTTTAGACAAGTTAGATACTTTCAAATGCGCTTAATAAGATACATTTAATGATGGTATTCTGGAAATTTTCCAGAATACTAATAAAACAACCTATCGGAACTTTGGGTAACAGTCTGGAAAGATTTCGGACTGGCTAAAAGAATTTTCTCTTTTTTAAAGAGAGCAAGAGGGCTGGGGATGCAGCTCAGTGGTAGAGCGCTTGACTTAAAACACACAAACAAGATCCTGGGTTTGACGGCCAACATAGATAGATAGATAGATAGATAGATAGACAGACAGACAGAGAATAAGGGAGAGGTGGCTTCAGACTCAGTGTGAAAGTCCAGACCAACACCTAAAGTCATATAGGGCTTTGAAAAGTTTGGCAAAATAAGCTTTGTGCTTTATTCTCAATCGTATTTTAGCTGCACTGTGAGGAAAGGACTAGCTGGGGCAAAAAGGAAAGCTGCCTTTTTATAGCTGAAGCAGGATGCAAGCAACAAGGGAAAGAGGAATGAAATTGAAATGTATTTCTTCTGAATCAGAATTCATGATACTTTGGGATTCTTTTGTGTGAAAGCAGAATATATGCAGGCTGACTTGATGCTTTTTGGCTTTTGAGCAACTCTGTATATTGCTACAAGGTACAGACGCCTTTCAGAGAACTCCTTCCTATAGGGTTGGTTATGTTACCAAAAGAAATTTAATTATAATGCGAGAAATAACATTACCATTGGAAATAAAGCATCTGGAAAATTTGCGACATCTGAAAAATTTCCTGGGGATAGACTAAAGAAGATAGACCTGAGACATTTCTAGCTAAACAGATGCACTTGAGACCATACTTTTAAGTCACATAAAATGGAAACATATGTTCAAATATCACATTGTTTCTCTGGTGTGAGCAACCAAAAGGGTAAATAAGGGCCAAAATGTGTAATAGGTATTAGGAAATAAATAGAAAATGTTCAAATAGAAAGGGGAACAAAGGAGGGAGTAAGGAAGGAAGTGGGGAGAAAAGAAAAGAAGGAAAAAATGGAAACAAAGCTTTTGGAAATAAGGGTTGAAGGGAGGGGAAGGAATTAAGGAAAAAAGAAGAATCAAGATATATCATGTATAGGTATAAATTCCTTATGATGAATACTATCATTATGTACATCTAAAATGTACCAATAAAATTAATTTTTTAAAAAATACTTTTTTCCCTGAAATTGAATTTTATATGATTTTTAATTATTGGTTTAATATCATATGACTTCAGAGTCTTTTTTGTAAATACAGAAAGTAGAAGGAAAGACAAGTGTTCAAGAAAAACAAATGATGTGGGCTGTTAAGAATCTAGGACTGGTAGGCACACAGGCTGGGGACACAATACAGACTGGGATTCTTGAATTATACACACAAACAATTCTCGTATTAGTTGAAAAAAATAACTACTATATCACAAGATAAAGTTCATTAAAATAAAAGACAAGTGAAATATAAACACAAATACAAAATGAAAGCAGTCTTCTAAAATAGGAGAATAAACAGGCATAGTGGCACACTCCTGTAGTCCCAGCACTTGGGAGGCTGAGGCAGGAAGATTGCTATGAGTTTGAGACCAGCCTGGGCTACAAAGTGAGCTCACGCTAACCTGAATAGCATAGCAAGACCCTGTCTCAAAAAGACAAAAATAAATAAATAAAATCTCACATAAAGAACACTGCAAGCTGGGGCAGCAGCACATCCACTGCACAGGTTCACCTGTCATCCCAGGAGGCTGAGACAGGAGGATCCAGAACAATGGCGGTTAACCTATGGTACATGTGTCACAGTCAGCTATTTGTTGTCACTGAAATTCTAAAAGGTTCACCATCACTGAGTTTGAGGCCATCCTGGGCTACATAGCAAGTTCCATGTAAGCCTGGACTACATAGCAAAACCCTATCTCAAAATACAAAATAAAACCCTACAAAGTCAAAACTGTTATATAGTTTCAGACAGGAAAAAAAAACACTTTAACCAAGAACAGCAAAGTGATCCTACCTTACTACCATTCATTGCTGGCTGTGTCTTAGCTAAAGTAGCAGATCCATGTTGAGGTATCTACACATTAGGGATGAAGAAGACACTTGAGAAACGTGCAGTGAAGTCTCAGGAACGACCATAGGTCTAGCCGAAAGACCTGAGGTGCAAGAAGAAATCCAAGGAGTCAGAACTGTTCACAACAGAGAAAAAACAAAAGTACACATGCAGTAGAGTAAACTATTACTGGAAATTAACTGTGTCAGTTTATCGGATTCCCCACACTACAACGAGAATTCCATACTTACCTGTCTACCCACTGCTCACTCTCTCCTACTTATCTCCAGTGTCCCTATGTATAATGTACTTTACTTTCTCCCCCTCCTATTCTCCACTTTGAAGAGGTAATTCTTGTTTCTCTCCATTTTCACAGACTATTTTAACTTCAAGCTCAAGACACATCAAAAGCAACAAGGAACTGCATTTGTTCAAATACCGTTACAGTCAGGCATGGTGGCATATGTCTGTAATCCCAGCACTCAGGAGGATGAGACAAGAGGAGTACCAGGAATTGTAGTCCAGCTGAGCTACTCAGTGAGTTCAGCCAGCCTAAACTACATTGCAAGACCATGTCTCAAACAAATAAAACAACCACACATACACAAAGAAACTGTTACATCCTAAAGAAGTAATTAAGTGTGTAAGAAAAAAGTATTTCCAAAAACTGAGAAAGATTCTCCCAGCAAACACATACTTCCTCTGTTTCAAATGTTTTTCTATGCCAAAGTATGGTCCTTGAATTGGCAGTTTTCCCCTCAATCCTTCAAAGTGTAGGTCTTCTAAGACGGTTCTTGGTCGCTGGCTCTCTTCTTTATCACTGATGTCAACATTTAGTCATCCCTCAGTACCCATGTGGGATTGGTTCAGTACAGATACAATTTTTTAAAGAATGTTTTTGATTCACGGGTGGCTGAATTCACAGCGGCAGAAGCCACAGATAAGATAACCAACTGTACACCATTCACAGCCCCGTTAGAGTCCCATCTTTTGCCTTGTGCTCTCCTGTATCTAACCCTGACTTTCTGGTTTCTCATCAGTTCCCCTCCTCTTCCACACCCTTCTTTTTCATCTGCGTGTTCTGTTTCCTGTCTTTTCCCCTGCTTCCTTGACTTTCACATGATTCAAATAACATTTCATAAATGGTACCAGAAAGATCATTTCTTTCCTTCTGGTCAGGAAACTAACCAAATACAGTGTGTCTGTCATGGTCTGAAACAAATGTTCTACCTTTTAATGTTTTGTCAATTGCTATAGGGTTCCTTCTTTGCTTTTTATTTCCTTCTGGATTTGACAAGTGTATTAGTCACTTCACCTGGGACACAGTACCCAACACCACAACTAAAGGAGGAGAGATTTACCTGCCTCAGTTTCCAGTGGGCTCAGCTCCAAGGCAGACAGGGCATGGTGGAAGGGCAAGGGAGAGGAAAGCTGCTCATCAAACAGCAGCCACGAAGCAGAAAGAAGGGAGGAGCCAGTGACAAGAGCACACCCTTCCAAAAATGCTCAGCACCTTTGGCCATTAATACAATGCAAATCAAAACAACACTGAGATCTCATTACACCCCAGCAGGAAAAACTATCATTGAAAAATCAAAATCAAGAAATGCTGGCAAGGACATGGAGGAAAAGAAATTCTTTTATATTGTTGCTGGAAATGTAAACTAATTCAAGCAGTATGGAAATCAGTATGGAGATTCATCAACAACTAAAAATAGAAATTCCACTTAACCATCAATACCTACAGTATCTTCTCAAAAGAGTTACAGACATCATAGTATAGTGATATATGCATATTTACATTCATAGCAGCCCCACAATAGTTAAATTACAGAAGCAGCCTATATGCACATCAACAGATGAATGGATAAAGAAAATGTGGTGTAGATACACAATGGAATACTCCTCAGTCATAGAGAAGGATAAATTTGAGTTATCTTGAAACCATAATGCTAAGCAAAACAAATCAGATACAGAAGGTTAAATACTGAATGGTTTCTCTTATATGAGAAACCCAAAATACAAGTAATTTAAAGAACAAAATAAAAGAAAGATGATAGGAAATAGGGAGGTAGATTTTGTGGAGATGGGAAGTGGATCTGAGATGAGGGAAAACAGGATAAGAGCCTATATAACTAGAGAGGTTGATGGGGGAAGATTAAGATTTACTAGAAAGTAATCATTATGTATTTTTCAATTTTGTGTATGAAATCTTTGGTGAGTTCTGATAAGGAAAGTACCTTTTAAAGAATACAAGGAATTTTCTTTTGCTAAATACTCTTCTCTTGTCATTAATCTGTGGGGCTTGGATTGGCACTAATCACTCACTCTAAAGTTTCTGCAGCAGGCACATAGTACAGGTCTTCAGAATCAGCACATACCATCCCCTGAGCAGCAGTTCAGGAATGGGTATGTGGCCCAAATTGAATAGATAAGTCTGAATGCTGCCCAACATTTTTCTTTTTATTCTAGTATTGGCAATTAGGCCCAGTGGCTTGCTAAGCAAGTGCTCTACAACTCAGCTGCATACCTAACACCCCCAACATTTTTACAGGAACTAATCAGGAAAGAAAGTCCTTTTTCAGCTGAAGTAGTTAAACTGAAAGAACATAAGTACCTACTTGACAATGAGCCAACACAGAGACAGTGCCAAGAGTTAGAAAGAGAAACATAAAATTCTGAAAACATTTTACCCCTTAACCTGAGTTTAAGTGTGAAGAGATGTAGCTTCTAAAATTTAGAATTACTATTAAGAAACAATTTTCTCTGGATTTCTCATGTTCGTGAACAGTCACAGACTTCTAAGCAAAAAGTACAAAGATACTGAAAAAAACAGAAAAACTTGGAAGCTAGAGCATATCTTCACTCTTTGGACAGATACTTCCAAAGACCTTTGGTGAAATGACTCTCTCTCCTATCTCTCCCTGGAGATATTTTATTTATGTCCTATGATAATAAACCTAAAGAAACCCTCCTACTTTTCTGTGAAGATGATTTGCTTAGTGAGTAATTCTTCTGCCAAGGAGGATGGCAGATGTGCCAGCGACCTGTACAAGCTTCTGTACAACAAAGGAAAACAACCAACAAAGCAAAGAGACAACCTATAGAATGGGAAAAAAAATTTTGGCAGCTACTCCTCAGACAGAGACCAATATTTTTTGAATATGTAAGCAATTCAAAAAAATTAGATCCCCCAAAATAAAAGATCCAATCAAAAAATGGGCAAATGAAGTAAAGAGATATTTCTCAGAAGTACAAATGGCCAATAAATACAGGAAAAAAATGTCCAACACTGACGGCTATTAGAGAAATGCAAAGTAAAACACCACCACAATTCCATCTTATTACAAAAAAAAAATGGCTATTATCAAGTAACAAAGACTGTTGAGGGGGGTGCACCTCTATACTGTTCATAAGAATGTAAACTAGTACAACCACTATGGAGATAGGTATGGGATTTCTCAAAAACTAAAACTGGCAATTCAATTTGACCCAGATAGTCCCCTCCTACATAGCTTCTGCAAAGAGTTAAAAACATCATATTACAGTGATACATGCATACACATTTATAGTAGTACAATTTATAATGGCTAAATCTTGGAAGTGACCTATTTGTCATTCAGCAGATGAATGTATAAATGGAATGAGGTGGTTACTACTCTGCCAAAAAGAATAAGTGAGTCATGTGTGGGAAAATGGATGCACTTTGATACCATAACGTTAAGTGAGATAAATTAGAAACACCAAACTTAAATACCATATGGTGTTTCTGGGAGATTATAGTGAAAATCTTTTGAATATACTTGCCATCCATTCCCTCTTCCCATGGTCACAGTTCTCATCTCTTGGTCCAAGCAGTGTAGACACTCCCTACTCTCACGATGAAAAGTTAGCACCTAATTCAGGTCAGGCCTATCATCATGTCCCATTCCTCCAACCATCCGATCAAGGATGGAGAAAGGACAGAACCCATTCAATGAAATCCGATCAATTCCAGGACTAAGAGGAAAAGAAGTTCTTTTTTATGAAAGGCTTCCTAAAGTGAAAGAATTTCAGCCTGGAGCCACGATAAGCTCCACGTGGAGTAAAGTTACATGAGGGTATACCTAACACAAGGGAAAGCCGCAAGTTAACTCTCAGTGTTCTAAGCACAAACAGGGGTTTCTGTCTTGTGCAAGATACTCCCAGTTTGCAGAAGGGAAAAAGTATGCTATAAGAGAAATCACTTGTCTAAACTCATACAACTAATTGCTAGCTGCATAGATGCAACGCTAGACAAGCCTAGTTGGACCGTCCTTACTCTTCACTGTATCACACTCTCTCTCAGGAAAACAGTCTGCAACATCTCTGTTTTGTAATTATCTGAAGCTGTAATTTAAATTCTTACATGGAGTGAGTATTCTATTAACATTTGGAGACTGACCAAAAATAGAAGAAACATATGTGTTCCTGTTTCCTGTCCCATTCTTGTAATAGCTTTGCCTCTTGGCTGACATAAAACATTTCTCCCTTATTGCTATATGGAAACTACTTTAAAGGGACATGTCTCTTTCTTTTATCATCTTCAAAAAGCATGGTATTACTATACTTGCAAGACAGGAAAGCTAAGTCACTTAGCTCTTAGAATATCAGTTCCCATTACATGGCAAAATAGGTGCCAAAATACAGGTAGAAAGCAACAACATTAGAAAGAGGTCATTACCCAGGCTAGTTACTATTTCGTTACAATTGACTGTAAAATCATCAAAAAAGAACACACATATTATCCCAAAAATTCCAATACCACTGTTTATGTTAACATTTAAAGATATTTCAGGGGGAAAAAAATCAAGATACACTACGTACATGTACAAATTCCCTATGATGAATGTGATCATTCTGTACAGCAAAGTGTACCAAGCAGGATATGGTGGTACACACCTGGAATCCTTGGAGTTGAGAGGCTAAGAGGACTCCCGTGAGTTCAAGGTCAGCCTGAACTACATAGCAACATCCTGCCTCAAAAAAACCAAATAAAGAGAAATTTCAAAAGAACTACATTAGCCGGGCATGGTGGCTCACGCCTGTAATCCCAGCACTCGGGAGGCTGAGACAGGCAGATCGTTGTGAGTTTGAGACCAGCTTGGGCTATAAAGTGAGCTCAAGGCCAGCCTGAACAGCATAGTGAGACCCTGTTTCAAAAACACCAGGGCCGGGGATCTAGCTCAGTGGCCTAAGCACCTGCTTGGCAAGTGCAAGGTCATGAGTTCAATCCCCGGTGCCGCATTAATTTCTAAATAGTAGCAGCTATTTATAAACCTGTTTCAAATATTTGAGGGTGGCAGGCAAGAGGAAAAAGAGACAGGATTTAGGAATATAATATCTCTGACATTTTTCAAGAAATCTAAATAAAGACCATGAAAATTTTTGACAAAGCTAGAACAGTCTGTGAAAATGCATTACAAATTAACTTCTTTCCCTAGAAGGTGTAATGGATTGATTCACATCCAAAGACAATGAATTCAACATTCCATTTTGAAGTGTGTTCGAAAATGTCTGTTTTTCTGGCTAAGATCCATGACTCTCCTTAGACCTATCTAATTTCTCTCCTTAAAAGCCAGCCTCCTTTATTGCTTCACAAGTTAATAGTGAGGACAATATCAAACAGAACAAACCCCGAGTGAGATATAGTCACTAGACAACTAAGGTCTTAGGTCTCACTTCCAATAGGTAAAAAAAAACTGCAAACATTTCAACATGAACTTCTAGTCACTCTGTTATGGTTTGTACATTGTGTCAACTTGAGAAGTCTAGATGCTTAACGAAGTAACTCAGCAGCTCTACATCCTGGGGTGTAGAGAAGAAGCAGTTACTTTCTAGGATGTTGTTCACTGTGTCAATTTGAGAAGGTCAAAACTTTAAATGATTCAGCAGGGGGCCAGGGTCCCTAGTTGGTAACATCCTCAGCCTGTGCAAGAGGGCAGGCAGATGGTGTGAGTGCTACACCCCTGGGGAGCAGCCTGCATACAATAAAAGACAAATGAGGAGGGACTGGTGGCTGCTTCTTCCGAGGAGATCCAATCTTCGTCTTCAGTTTGGACTTCATCTCCTGGCTTCTGGCACAGAGTGTTCAGCTTCTGCCTGGGCTCTTCAGCCTTCGTCGTAGACTCTTCAGTGTTTCATCATAGACCCATCGGCCTTCTGATACAGATTGCACGGGACACTGTAGTAAGCTCCAGCCCTTGGGCTGGACCCTTTAACCTCTAGCGCACAGACACCCCTGCACACTCCCTCATTCAATTTTGTGGCTGACCATTGTAAGCCAATCTTGTGTTATATCTATTTCTCTATTAAACCCTGACTGATACACACTCCCAAATTAAAATTACTATTAAATCAAACACTAAGAGTTCATTAATACTTCGATTTTTACAATTTATATTTATTTCAAGTTTAATTACAAAAGAGCTGAGCTCAAATTCCTGGGTCACTTTTATAAGTATTTGGATAAATGCTATGACCTAAGATTGGTTCCATGTCACAAAAAAACAAGTCATCCAATTAACAGGGTTGTCAAAAGAGCCAGGCATGGTGGCACACTCCTGTAATCTTAGCACTCAGGAGGCTGAGGCAGGAGGATCATTGCGAGTTTGAGACCAGCCTGGGCTACAAAGTCAGCTCAAGGCCAGCCTGAACGGCATAGCGAGATACTGTCTCAAAAACACAAGGGCCAGGGATTTAGCTCAGTGGTGTAAGCACCTGCCTTGCGAGTGTAAGGTCGTGAGTTTGATCCCCAGCACCAAAAAAAATAAAAAATAAAATAAAAGATTATACTGAAAAAAAAAATTTGGGGGGGCCGGATGGCGGTTTTGGCTTCTAGGAAAGCAACATATGCAAAACCTTGGTAAAACTTAAAATGACGGTTAACCTGTGTAAGACTGTAAATAGACAGATGTGATGGTGAGGAAACTACATTTTATGAGAAAGTCAGAACATTGCACAGATACTTTCATAAGCCAGGAAGCAGTGTAACTGCTAGGTAGGTATTGGCTCATTTGTTCACAAAACTGAATATTTTCAGAAGAAATAAATGCACTTTTCTTTGTACTATAATGTGCAAGTAACAAGAGGGACTCACCAACTGAGAGCTTAGAAAACCCTCCCA
>RJWT010021650.1:0-17504 GCA_004365215.1 Cuniculus paca | reverse complement strand
TCACTTAGTTAAGCTTCTAAACTTCTCAAGTTGGCACAATGAATCAGCCACACAATGTTTAAAACAGAACTTGTGATTCACTTCCCTTCTCCTCAAAGACCCCCTAACACTGTTGTGTCCTGTATCAGGAGGTATTACCATTCCAGAAAACTACATGACTTTCATAACAACTATACTTTCTCATTTCATGCAAGCCAGCTTAAATCCTGTTGAGTTTTCCTCTTAAAACATCCCTTCATATCTTCCTTTCTCTCTACCTCGACCACTGCCATCTTGGTTCAAGTTACCATTATCTCCACGTTAACGGATCCTAATACCTTTATCCCTAGCCTCTCAGTTTGACTGATATCCTATTAAATTTTCCACATTGAAGACATGTGTGAGTTGAATACCATGTCCTACCTTAAAATCTTTCCTAATTTTTTTACCCCCTGGCACTGAATCCAGGTCCCTATACATGTTAGGCAAGTACTGTGCCACTGAGCTACTTTCACAACACTTTGTTTTTTTATTT
Source organism: Cuniculus paca (assembly GCA_004365215.1). Classification (NCBI taxonomy): domain Eukaryota; kingdom Metazoa; phylum Chordata; class Mammalia; order Rodentia; family Cuniculidae; genus Cuniculus; species Cuniculus paca. The sequence continues at coordinate 16,990 of RJWT010021650.1, read as the reverse complement.
TGAGTCAGGGTTCCATTAAGTTGCCCAGGCTAGCTTCAGACTTGTGATTCTCCTGCCATAGCCTCCCAAGTAGCAGGGATTATAGGTATGTGCCATAGTGACTGGCGTTTACTGTTCTTGTGATAATGACAGAAGTCCTGTACTTTGTCCACAAGACCCTGCTCAGTCTCTTTCACATCCACTGTTTCAGTCTACACCTGCCCACTTCCCTTGCTCCTGCTATGACGGTGTTCTTTATTTTCCCAGCCCCACAGACTTTCTACAGGCTTTTCCTCAGATTTTCCTCTTTTTAGGCACACGTTGCCAAATAATGCTATCTTTTCTGAAAATAGATCCTTTTATCATTATAACATGCACCTCTTAATCCGATGATAGTTCTCCTTGTCTTGAAGTCTTCAACTTTTATCAATATAATTATTCCTGCCCTCCTGTGTTCATTGCTTGGATGGTATATATAGTTACCTTGGTTCAAAAATTTAATTTGTTTTATGAAACAAATTTTTTTTGGGAAGATGACCCCATTTGTGTTTGTATGGGGAAGATAGCTGGAGTTGTGTTTGTCACCCAATGTGGAGCTTGTGAACGGAAGCAAAGTTTTGTTGAATGCTTTTGAGAACTGAATTGTTTGCGAACAGAAGCATTTGTGAACCAAGGTATTACTGTGTATCTTTGCACTTAAATACAAGATATAGTTGAGCTTTGCTTTAGTTTTTAGTTCATTCTGACTATCCGTGTCTTTTAATTGGAACCTTAGTCTATGGTCAGTTAACCAGAGTTTAATACAGTTATTGATATGCCTGTATTTGGCTCTACCGTTTCATTGTTTTCTGTGTTTCCTGCTTTCTTTGGGTTATTAAACTATACTTTTAATTTACCTAATGACACTTCAGTTATATTCTCCCCCTTTTTAATGGTTGCTCTTGGAATTACAGTATATATCCAAAAGTCTTCACATCTCTTTCTAGCTAATATTGTATCTCTTCATACAGAATAGTCAGGACTTTATCCTTGTAAGGGATCCTCCTCTTCAAGCTAACTTCTACTTCACAGAGCTCAGCCCAGAGGCAGCTTTCCCAGAGAGTATTGTCCAACTTTGCAGACTAGGTGAAGCCCTTATCATTTACTCTCTGAACAGGCAACTTCTCTGTTTCCCGTTTATCACACCTGTTCTTTGCTTGCTGTTTCCGGAATCTCCAGTAGTTAGCACAGTGCTACATTCACAATTGTTTGTGGATGGAATGAAGGGCAGTCCTGAGTTGTGGTTCGCAAAAAACAGAAGATTTTGTGTTAATAATCTAGAGGGTAGAAATGGCATGATCTTAGGTTTAGAGGTTGAAAATACATTGTATGTGGACTGGCATATAATAGTCAAGAAGATTAAATGAAAGGTAAAATATAAAAATAGAAAACAGCTACTGCCACCATTTATAGGGCACTTAATAATGGACCAGGCAGTGTGCTAAAGTCTGCACATTTTATCTTATGTAATTTCAGCTCTGTAAGTTATTCTTATCTCCTTTTAAACAAAGCAGCTGAGGTACAGAGAGGTCAGTTACTGTGGTCTCAGGCCTGGGTGAGGGCTCTGCATTCAAACTGAGAGCTGTGTGATTCTAACACTTAGAATAGAAGTGAAGACTGGAATGCTGAGCTTGATGTTTGAGGCTTTGAGTGCCAGTCCTAGGTAATGGTGTTTGATTCGGGGCAGATTTAGGTGTAGAAAAGATCAGGGATGTTATTTAGGATCTGTGCAGAGTGGAGCTGCATGCTTCTTTAGCCTCTTTAGTGGGGGAAAACGTAGAAAACCTTCTGAGACTTGAATAGGGTCATGCAGAAAACAAGAGTATGTCAGGCAAATTTATCTGGGGCCAGAAGGCAGACTGGACAGAGGACATGAGATGAGAGAGGCGCAGTGCCTGGACCCTGCTGTGACAGTGACCACTGTTAAGAGAGTGACTATATACTGTATTTTAAAGGAAGAAATAAACGCGAGACATATTTTGAGAGTTAGGATTGGTTAATGAAGTAGAGGGTAAAAGATTCTTCCTTTATGCACTGGGTCATTTATATTCAATAACTGTAAGTATTGTCTAACAGCCATTAAATATATCTGAGAGATTATATAGCTTGGTTTTTCTAACTAGGGTCTGCAGACATCCTTTGGGGCCTGAGAAAAGGCTTCTTGGAAGGAATGATGGATAAGGCTAGGAGCAGTAATTATAAAACTATTTTAAAAGTTTTATTTTGGCTGAGAGTGATGGTATATGCCTGTAATCATACTTGGGAGGGATTGCAGGTTTGAGGCCAGGCTGGACAACTTATGGTGACCCGGTTTAAAAACAATTCTGAGTAAGATTTGTGTTAACACACTCAGATTGGCAAGCACAGAGTTGTATTTTTCTACTTCTGTGTCATTGTCATTCCTGGTGGACATTTCTGTCCAATTCATTGAATGGTCATTCAGTTTGTTAGATGACTAGGCGACTGTGAAAATGGGCAGTTTGGCACATCTTCTGTGCATTAGATGTTGAAGATGGAAGAGGTTAAGAATGTGTATGTGTACTTGCATATGTATTTCTGTACCATTTATTCTTTGACCTTCTGATGCTCGTTGAAAATTGTACTAAACTGAACTTTTTTTATTTCTTGAATGAGAAAGAGCTTAAACAATTTCTAAACTAGCGTCAAAATGTTTTCATTTTCCCAGCAAAATATTTTATTGAAATGAAAAGACTGCTTTGAAAGTGATCCAAAAAATAAGATCATTCTCTGAAGTTCAAGGTAAATGCATGAGATTTATGGATACATTTGGATTGTAACCAAAGTATCAAGGGTATTTTTTTTTTAACAGCGTACAGCTGTGACAGTGAACCTTTTAGAGCTTTTGGTGATAACAAACAGGCAGTTGCGGCATGTGTCCTGTGGGTTTGCCGCGCCTGGTACGGAATATGAACGTGTGGAGTGGACACTGGCCTTCCATATTAATGTGGGCCATTTTCCAGGCTTTTGTTTCCATTTGTCTGGATATCTAGTACCCTAGAATTGCTCTATCACTTGTATTTTAGTTGAAGCCAATGGCAAAAAACAAATGTATCTTCTTTTACCATAATCTCCATAATAGACATAATCTATTGTCTCTTGTCTCAGTTTTACTCATGTGGACAACATTTTTGCACTAGATATGGTTAATTGTAAATGCATTTAAAATTAGCTCTGAAATCATGAATCCCCTGCACTGATTATTAAATGTATTTTCTTTTTCTTTTTTTCATGTTGTGCAAATGGGACAATTTCAGCCTTTAATCCGGAATTCTTTTTTTGCAGGAAAAGTTTCAGGACTGCTGATCTAGTGCCTGGAGCACAGACCTAGAGATAGATCCCGATTGACTGTTGTTTGTCCTGGTCTTTGAGTCTTATTTGTTTCTCCTTTGCAAGTAGGCAAAGTAGCAGCTGATGGATCTATTATGAGAATTGTCCAGAGCTGTGGCAGAACAAGTTGAAGTCTCTAACAAATTCACTACAAGAATTTTGGTGCTTGTTACTTTTATTTCAGAAAAAATCTTTGAAAAGAGAAACTCCTTGTGTCCCTTACAGATTCTGATTTGAGGAGTTTTAGAAGCATGCTATTTAAAATCTGGACTTTCTCTTTGCTGTTTTTAAATAGACTTGGCAAAGGTCTATGGAGCAGTGAAATAAATGTTTATTTTTTGAGTAATGTGTGAACTCTGGGAGGCTGAGGCAGGAGAATCACAAGTTTGAGCCCAACTTGGGCAACTTAGTGACTTAGTGAGACACTTTCTTTAAAAAAAAAAAAGCCCCTGAGTTCAGTGTACTACCAAAAAAGCAAAAAGGCAAAAAGTTTTCTATTTGATTTTATGTAACAAGATACCTTTTCTTCTGCATCTCTTGAAGCCTTTAATGCCCTTAAGTTTGCTGTGTCCTAGCCCACTTTCCCAGATCAGGGTCTGCAGACATCTTTAGGTTGGAGTCTGTTGGTGTATTACTGGAGTGTAAGCGACTATAATACACTCTGGTATTTGAATCTTACTGTTAACTCATTGGACTTTTGCTCTCAGTATTTACTCTTTTTGGAAACTTTAGGAAGTAGACTCTTAGGATACAAAGTTTCATGCTCTTGGTTTTTACCACCTTTTACTTAGTTTCTGTAGGAAGCTGACCTAAAATGATCAGCAGTCAAATACAGTGAGCAGTTAACTGAGCCAGTATCCATTTAGAATAAAAAGTGGAGCAGCACTAGGTAGGACTAGCTGATCCTGAAAGCCTCAAACATTTCCTCTTCATTAAGTCAGAATATATTTTTAGTAAAAACATATGGTGTTACTCAGTTAATGTTTGTTTTAATTATGCAGTGGTAAATCAAAGGTAAATGAATATTTAATTTTCTCATCATACTCCCCCCATGATCCTGTTTGTACCTGTACACTATGAGACTACAGAAAATTTTGTTACTGTGTTTCCTTTATTTAAGTTGACTGAAATCTTTCTTACTTAAAAATATGCATTATGTAATTTTGGCCTGAATTTTTAAACAATTAATTTGAAAACGTGAGGGCAGTTTGAGATGTCTTCTGATATGTGCTAGCAATTCATCTTCTGTGTGGATCATAATTTCAGTGACCTTCTTTGCTTGGAGGAGACTTGATTACCATAGAACTAAATTTCCTACAGCAGGGTCTTTTGAAAGTCTGCCAGAACAGTGGCTGGCCAAGGTATTAGTAAGAACACATATAATTAAGTAAAGTTATGTGGCGTGTCTCCAGGGGACCTCAGTTCTCAGCCAAGGTGACCTTTTTATACTGGTCAGGTGCTTAAATGTCATAAACTATTTTGTCCTAAAAGTTCCTGACTATCATAGTAATGATTTTGAGTTATTGCTTTTTTTTATTTTCTACTTGCAGCAATTACTGATGGAGGTTAAGGTGCGTTCTCATTTTTGTGCTGTGGCAACCATTCCTGCAGCTGTCACTAAGACCATTTCTTGACTTTGAGTAGACAAGAAGGTAGTTTCATCTTTTCCAACCTCTTCCTCTTGTTCCTTCAGTCTCTATTTTAGGGACTCTGATTTGGTTCCATAACCCAGGGATAATCTGGGCAGGGCAAGGAGGTTATTTATTTATTTGTTTTTAAAGGCTGTGTTATTTTTGATGTGTTGTGACCTTGGAAAGTTTTCCTGTATCTATCCACTAGGAAATCTTTTCAAGGAGCGTAGGAGTTGTAGCTATGTATTTTTAGACCACATTTTCCTGTGACATTTGTTCTTTGGTGACATGGTGGCATGGAAATTTCTTTGTCTAGTCTAGAATTTAGAAGATAGTATTTCAGGGCTGGTTTTGCCCAGTTGCTACTCTTGCTTTGTGAGAGCTGGTAGAGATCAAGTGAGCCAAAGTGTATAAAGACACTTGAGCAAGCTCTAAATGTCTGTCCAGGTATAAGTAATGTGTTGCGTGGTGAGAATCATAAAAGCTTTTCTCCAGGCACCCTTCCTATCTGTCTTTAACTCGCTGTGAGGACTTGGATAAATTGGGTGTGACAGTTTTCTTGAACATAAAGTAGGGGCCATCAAGGAAGGGAGAGTTAAGCTATGGGCTCTCATGAACAATTCCAGTTCAAAAACTACGATTTTTATTTCGTATGGCAGGAGTTTTTCCTTTTTCCAACTTTTAAGGTAAACATTTCCAAATATAGAGAAAAGCTGAAAGGATGACAAACACCCATCACCCTACAGCTAGAGTCAACAGTAACTTACTGCCAGATGTGGTGGCACAGATCTGTAATCCCAGCACTCAGGAGGCTGAGGCAGGAGGATCCCTGTGAGCTCAAGGTCAGCCTGGGCTACATAGTGAGTTTAAGACCAGCCTGAACTGCATGGTGTCTCAAAAAGACAAAAAAGCCAAAAATAAACCAGTTACTTACCATATGGGCCTTTTTGTCTATGCATCTACATGTTGGTTTTTAAACTCCACTTTCTGCTCTTTGGTTATTTTCCTTTTAATGGTTCTCTCTTACAGAGTGTATCAAACCTAGCTCTTACTTAGGCTACAGTGTCTCGATGAAGGTGAGACTTTTCCATCCCTCTTCTTAATCAATGTCTTTTTTTGAATAGGATGAACTTACTGCTGTGAATGTAAAGCAAGGCTTCAACAATCAGCCAGCCTTCACTGGAGATGAACATGGCTCTGCCAGAAATATTGTAATTAACCCATCAAAGGTATGCCAATTGTCCATTTCCCATAACTTCTGAAAAAGTGTTTGTGATACCTGTAACAGATAGTAATGCTGATAAATTGGTGGTGTTTAAACCATAGTCCATATTAAAAATTTCCTCCTGTGTACTGTCTTGTCCTAGGATCCAATCAGGGATTGTATTAGCTGTCATGTCTCTTTACTGTCTTGAGTTACTGCAGTACTGTCCACCTTCCCTTCCTTTTTTTTTTTTTTTTGGTGTTTTCATATGCTGGAGATTGAACCTAGAGCTTCATGCATGTTAAACATATGTCCTATCACTGAGTGACACTGTTAGTCCCTACACAGTGATAACTTTTTTCATAATGCTTTTTATTTTTAACTGATAAACAAAAACTTAAGTTTGTACAAGTAATGAGGTATGTATGTATTATTTCAATATGTGTATATACCATGTAATGTTTACCTTGGATTAAATATATCTATGTCAGTGATACTTTTGACACCATGAGAATATTATCTTCTCCAATAAATTTCACCCGATAATTTTAGTGCCATTGATGATTCTTGCTGAGTGACTTACTAGCTTATAGTTGGAAACTGCTAGGTTTCTAAGTGTCATACTTGAAAATTTTTTTTCTTTTATTCTCATCCAGTGGAATCATGCATGTATTAGTTCACATTCTTTTGTAAAGAAGAATGTCCTTGTACCTTTTTAAAGTATTACTTTGGATTCTTCTAGTCTCACCCATTTTTCTAAGATTTAATATGTTATGATTCATTACCTTTAGAGTAGTTTTCTTTTGGATGCTCAGATTGTCTCATGTTTGACCAGTTGGGGTCGGTTTCACTTTGCCCCAATTTAAATATCCCCGTGGGTTTCTGAGAACTTCCTTCCTTTAGGCACGACAACATATTCCAGGTTTATCTTTTCTTTCCCTTTTGCCTCATCCCTGGATGCTAGCATGTTTGCTGCTACTGGAGTGTCATTATTTTTAGGCCTTATTGTGGAGAGAGATGGCAAACTAATACATGTATTTTTCTTTCTGTTTATCTAATTTACCTACCTGCCAGTACCACTGATTATTTCCTTGTCTTGTTTCGTCTTTATCTTCTTTCTCCCAAAATGAGAACCCTGACTCTACAATATGAACGTATGTGTTTATTTGTTTGCTGTATCTTATGACATACATGATAGTTTCAGAGCAACTATATCAGTGCCAGTCCAAAAATAAAATTATTACATAAAATTTATGATTTTCCGGAGTACTTTTTGTCTTAGACTTACAGTAAATATATAGTCAGTGTTACGTTAAAAAAATTTCCTGAATTAAATGTGTTATTTGATGTGGTCGTATATTAATTATATATGTAATTAATATTGCTTTTGTATTCTTTTATGGATTTTTAAACTTTTTGAAGTATTTTTACTGTGTGCATATTAAAATACTTTCACTGTTATAAAATTAAAAACATCAAACATGCAAATGAGAAGAAATAAAAAAATACATAAATTTCTACACTTTTCCTTTTGCAGAGATACACATTTAAGGCCTGTGTATCATCCTGAATCCTTTTTTATGTGCATACATGTACACACAAATAATTAGATAATTGACATAATATTTGACAATGAACACTTAAATAATTGACAGTTTCTTAAGATATTAACTGAGGTATTATTTAAAGGTGCGAAAGAAAATACCATTTTCTGTGGATAGTCCCGTTGATCAAACACAATGTTTTTAGGTTTGTCCTTTTCCAATTTGTATACACTTTCTGTTAAAAGTACAGTTATATAATTAACGTTCTTTTTAAAATCATGAAGCATACATCATTTGCTGTTTAACCATTTTTAAATGTATGGTTCTTGGACATTTAAGTAGCTTCATATTGTCAGCTAGTCATTATCAGCATGTACCTCCTGGACTTCATCTTCCTTTACTCATCTACCTTTTAAAAACAAAACATTCTGTCGACCCTTTTCCTTTTGGCTGAAATAGTCATAATAATAGTGTATGAGTAGATGGCATTCCACTATTTATGTGCTGTAATTGACTAAAACCTCTGTCTATGACAGTTAGTTTGATGCCAGTTTCTTACAGTTATTCATGGAGAGGTTACAGTCGTATTTGAACAAATAGCTTTTGTTTGTTAGGATAAATTCCCAGAAGCATGTTAGAAGGTTTATTACTCTGTTGGGGTCGCAGAACAAAATACCCCAACTGGGTAGTGTAAATAAGAGAGGTTCCTTTTCTCACAGCCTGGTGCTGAAAGTCCAAGATGAAGGTGTTTCTTCTCATTGGCTGCCTCCTCACCATGTTCTCACATGATCATTCCTCTGCGTGTGAACATCCCTGGTGTGTCCTTTTATGAGAAAATGTGCATATTGATTAGGGCCTTCATCCATATGACCTCATTTAACCTTAAATCCGTGTTTAAAGGCTCTGTCTTCAAATGAAGTCACACTGGGACCGAGGGCTTTGATGTAGGAATTTGGAGGAGGCAGAGTTTAGTTCACAGAAGAGTGTGCATGCTTTATGTTTCTTGATAGGAACTGCTACATGATTTTCCATTCTCAGTATCAAGTTTTATGCCAGTTTTAAATAACTGAATAAACAAAAATAACACCCATTACAACTTTGATCACTTTTCCTGGGAGATTTATTCAAGGACTCAAGCCTTCTGAGAGGAGTTTAATTTCATAAATATGAAATATGTGAATGATTTTGTAACTCATAAACTTTTTTCCTCATATTCTTACTGTTATGGTTGATACATTGTGTCAACTTGAGAAGTTTAGAAGTTTGACAGAGAGACTCAGCAGGGAGCCAGGGTTCTTACTTTGTAAATATCCTCATCCTGTGCAAAGGAAGGCAAGGACATTTTGTGAGTGTTACACCCACCCTGAAGTGGGGGTGGTGGCCTGTGTACAATATAAGGGAGGAAAGGAGGCTTGCTCCCTTCTCTTTTGCTCTGGCTGCTGCCTTGAAGTGTTGCCCCTGTGCCATGCCACCCTGCCTTGGAGCCAGCTGATTATGGACTGAAATCTCCAGAAACTGTGAGCTACATAAATCTTTCCTTGCTTCACTTTGGGTATCAGGTGTTTTGTCCCAGCAATGAGAGGAAAATAATGAAGATACCAAAGGAAATATTTTCTAAATAGCAGATAGCTTTGGGTGAATGGAAAGAAATTTTAAATTTATTTATTTATTTATTTTTTGATACAGTTTCTAGCTATGAGGTCCAGGATGGCTTTGATCTCAATATGTAGCTGAGGCTGGCCTTGAACTTTCTATCCTTTTGCCTCAGCCTCCTCAGTGCTGGGGTTACAGATGTGTATCAGCACACCCAGCTAAATTTAATCTTGTACCTTATTTGAAAGGCTGTAAATTGCTATAAACCTTTTGAAAGGCAATTTGGCAGTGATTACTAAAATCACAGAATTGTACAGTCTGAATTATGGAAATGTATCCTAAAGCTATATTTGCATATGTTAGAAATAACAAATGTTAAAGATTATTTATTTTAATGTGATTTAATAACAAAATTTTGGAACAGATGCTCCAAATGTCCATTAACAGTAGCTTGATTAAATGAAAAATGGTATATCTACATAATAATTACTGCAGATCTATAAAAATTAATGAAGAAGCCCTTCATATGCAAACATAGAAAACTCATATTAAGTGTATATGTTCATGCAAGAAAGAAAGAGCAAAATGATAAATGTGTTTACTCATTGTATTCACTTAAACACTAGAAGACACTGGAGAAAACTAATCAAATGATTACTTGGAGGTCGCCATTCGGATTTAGAGTGAGACTGTTAAGTATTTTTGATTTGTGATGTATAATTTTTGATACATAATGTGTTATATTAATGTTACAATAAAATTAAATGTTATAATCATGTTTTGTTTTTTTGAGCCCTAACGCGTTTTTTCTCCTCTCTTGCTTGCTTGGGAAGTTTGATTTTGTTAACAGTTACTCATTTGTTTAGAAGGCTTGTTTGCAGAAATTAAAACATGTGGTCACCATGTTCCATTGCTGTTATTAAATACATAGAAGAGTATATAGTTATAAACTGGATTGCTCAGAGTACTTTTTTCTTTCTATCTCTTTGTTATGATTAAAGTGCTCATACAAATTGCAAATAAGAGAGCTTTTAAATATAAAGCAATCTGTAGTGCTAAGTTTTTACTCCTTTCGGTGCAAGGACCAAATACTGTATCAAATGAAAATTTTAAGTTTAAACAATTGGCTATTGGCTGCATGTTATTTAATTAATTAATTATTTGTTTTTTTGAGCAGGGTCTTGCTGTGTAGTTCAGGATGGCCTTGAACTTACTATGTAGCTCAGGCCAGCCTTGAACTCATGGTGATCCTCCTGCCTCAGCCCCCCAAGTTCTGGGATTATAGGCAAGCACTACCATGCCTGGCCTATTGGCTGCATGTTTACAGTGATTCTATTATAGTTTTGCACTTAGTTTATTTACTGGAAGTTCTGCAAACATTTCCTTAAAAGTATAATGAAGTTGTTCACAAAAAGAAAAGCTCAGGCTTATTTTTTTTACTCACCAGTTTTTACTGTTGCTACCTTAGCATGCCACATCAGTTAAGGATTAGGGGATGCCTGTTCACACTTTAAAAGAAAGAAAGAAAAAAAAAAATATATATACCAGCTTTTCATACTGGTCGCTAGTAGTTTACAACTGTGTTTCAACTTGCAGACTTTCTTGCCTTATGAGTATTAACAAAGGTGATGATTCTGTTTTGCTTCACTAGGGTAAATAGTTTCTTAATCATAATTGTCACTATTTGCTGAATTTATTGAATTTATCAGGGACATTTATTAGAAATCGTTGACTGTGATCATGTTAAATTCTCGAGATCAACTGTTTTATAGGATTCTTGAAGATTCCAATAGATTTTCTATAAGTTGACTGAAGTTCGAGGTATTACTTTATTCCCTTCCTTCTTTTCTTTACATGCCTGTTCCTTTCTCCATTTCTTGTCCATCTTTTAATTTAGATAACATGTAAATGACAGAATAGTTTGCAGAAGTTCACTTTGCCATCTTGCCCCATTCAGAGGTGATAACTCTTCTTTTCTCTTGAAACATTTTTACTCCGGGCACTGACAGCACAATCAAAAACGTTGCTTGTCCAATGTAATTAAACCTTTTGTACTTTAGCATTTAAATAAATGTCTGAGTGTTTTCCTCTTTGTTGAGACACAGTACCCACACCCACAATTTAAAGGAGAAGAAGTTTATTGGGGCTCACTGTTCAGTCCATGGTTGGTCTGCTGGCGCCAAGAAGAAACAGCATGACAGAGAGGCATGTTGGAGGAAAAGCTGCTCATCTGTTGGTGCCCAGGAAGCAGAGAGTGTCAAAGGGGGAACTGAGCTGGGAGATACACCCTTCCTGGACATGCCTACAGTGACATTTCTTTCGAGCAGTGCCCGCTCCTAACAAGAAGTCAACTGTAATGTCCTTGTAACCCGGTCATCTTCCAAAAGTCCTATCTACGATCCCATGAGCTTTAGTGAGACATCTAGATATAAACCATAACAATACAGTCCCCTAGATTCTTTTTTTCAAAACATCAAGTATAAACAGAAATTACCTTTCCAAAAATATGTGTTTGATGCACCAAGGAAAAAAATGATTATTGCGTGATTATTAGACTTACACACCATGTCTCAGGGAAAACATTCTCTCCTATTGGGTGTGTAGTGTGAAAAAAAGGAAGTATAGCTGAAGATTAAAGTAGAATCCATTCTCCTGAAATTTATTCAGGATGTAATCAATTTTATCTTACCAGAGATTTCTGAAGGTTCTTCATTCCCCTACTTGTTAATAGTGAAACAGAGTTGCTGTGTGAGTTTTTGTGTCTTTCTTGTTGGCATATGATAATCCCAATTCTTAGCTTCAAGTATTTAATTTACTGTTGTGTTTTCTGATGGACTAGGCGAACTATGTGAATATTTTCAACTAAAACAATAAAGATAAAATATATGGGGCTGAGATACTTGCTTGTTGTCTTCAAACCTTTTCTTTTTTGCTTTTCTTTCCACAGATTGGAGCTTATTTCAGCAGCATATTAGCTGAAAAATTAAAGCTCAACACTTTCCAGGATACCGGAAAGAAGAAACCCCAAGTTAATGCTAAGGATAATTACTGGCTGGTGACTGCTCGATCTCAGAGTGCAATTCATAGTTGGTTCTCTGACTTAGCAGGGAATAAACCACTTGCTATTTTGGCAAAAAAGGTATCAAGTATTTCTTACATTATTATAATTATAGTCTTAAAAATATTGAGGCTGTTTGAGAAAATTTTTTAACTATATATATATATCTTTTCCCCCAAACTGAAACCTAAATAGCAGCTCTATAGCACCAGGTATGTGCTGCTTTTATGCTATTCCTCTGGGGTTTTTTTTTTTTTTTTTGGTACTAGGGATCAAACTCATAACAGGCAGGTGCTTGTGCCACTGAGCTAATCCTTGGCCCTATTCCCTCCATTTTTTACTGAATTTTTTTTTTTTCGGTAGTGCTGATGCTAGGCAAGTGCTCTACCACTGACTACAGCCTTAGCCCTGTTCCCCTTTATTTTGATTGCATGTGGTACCCAGGACATCTATCAACTAAATGGTCCACATAGCAAGCAGTTTGTAATTTTAGGTAGACAAGATTATTAAGCCAAGAGAAGGCAGCAAGGCTTCATTTTTTTTCTATCTTTAGATTTCTCAGGTCCAGATATCCAAGATTTGATAAAAAGATCCTTGCTTTGAGGTTATTTACTTGTCTTTAAAAGTATTCATTCTAATGCTTCAAGCTAAGCCTCATTCCAAGCAAGTGAGATAAAGGCTATGATTCTGGGTATGCTTGTTTGTTGAAAAACATCTGAACAAAGTAAACTGATTTAGTTTGGGGGAGGGGTGGTGGGAGGTTCTATTAAAATCTTGCCTTTGATCATTCTCAAGTACAAAATAATACATAGATTCAGTAATCCTGATAATCCAAAATTGCAAAATATTCTTTGAAATTGAGAAAAAGAGTTAGAAACATTCCTCTTAGTCTTGATCGCTGACTTCTTGCATACCTTTGAAGTAATTTCATGTTTTTTTTCTCATCTTCCCTGAAGCCCTTTAATTTTAGGGGCACCAGTCTTCTGTTCTTAGTATTGTTTGTTTCTACCTGGTATAGGGTCAATTTAGAGAAGAGCTCCTTATATATTTGCTTATTTCTTCTTAAAGCAGCTCTTTGTAGTGCCTTAGCTTCCATTGGCTTTATTTTACCCTCATGTCATAATGTAATTGCATTTGATAGATTTCAGTGGCCTTCAGCTACTGTGTTGGAAAGCACAACTCGGCATAGCCAACTCCTACTACACAGTTAGTTCCGATAACTGACCGGAGTAGTGCTGCTTCTCCTCTGGTGAAGAGTTAACTCTGTGGTCCCACTGTGGCCTGTGTATTGATTGTACCTGAGGAACATGTTAGTCACAGGATGTCCTTCAGTATTTGATGGCTTTTGACTGATAGTTCATATTCTCCATGTTGTCAGCCTGGCACCTTTTTAAGGATTTCCTTTGTTAATTAAGTTTTTGGAGTGCATTTTTTGGATGTTTTCTGAAAGTGAATATTGATTAGTAGTTGATGCTCTTGCTTCAGGGATGTAGGGGCCTCTCGTCTTTTAGGAGGGAGATGAATTATGGTGCAGTATATTAGCCATTGTTCTTCTTTCTTTATTAGGAGCTGCCTCTGGCCAAGTCAGGTGTTCCTCAGGTAAGCCCTGACATTAATTCTTTGCAAATGTAGATATTTTCTTTATAAATCATTGAATATACCTTGAAGTGTTCATTTCTTTGGCATTTCAAAAGCCTTTCCCTTCCCCTTTTCAGCCTTTCATCTCCTTCAGATGGTGAAGGCTCTTTCAGAGTTAAATAAAGGATTGCATTCCCCACATGTTCTACATATTAGGAGGTTCAAATACTTCTTTAATTTCTGATATGTATCTGTGAGATAGATTATGGCTGAAAAACCTTGATTTTACCTCCTGTGATCCCAAGTCATCTTAGAGCTCTTGCCTGGAGTTCAGAACAGTTTTCTGTATGGAATGGATCAGGTCTCTGAGCCTGTTTTTTTGTACTATGAAGCTGCACAGCACGTCAAGTGTTTACTCACAGAGAGACCTGTGAAGTACTTTTAATTCTATCACAGTCATATCTTGATTTGGAAAAGGAAACTCTGGCAACTAGGGATGTGTTTTTAGCTCTTGAACAGTTTGCTAGTTCTCGGCTGTTCACTCCTAGTGAGCTGGATTCCTGTGGCCTGTGGGATTTCCTTTGCCTCTTTCCCTGCTTAGCCAGCAGATGGTGCTGATGGTAGTGTGTGCTCTGGGGAGAGGAAGCCCTCTTGTAGTTAGAGAAATGACACACTAGGCCTCTTTGTTTTCCTTTGGTATTTAGATGCAGCTCTAGCTTTTTTCAGGAATCAAATACTGCCTGATGATTACCTACACTGAACTATAAGTTAAGGTGAGATGGTTCTTTCACTGAAAAAAGGGAATCCATCACGTTGAGAAAGGCATAGTATAAATATCATTTGCTTCCTGAGTTGGCTCAAGCTGTAGATTTGACAAAACCATTGATATGTGTCTTCCTTAATTAAATAACTTCCTTCACATATGTTCTTCTGAATTCTAAAGCCCTTGATTTGAGTCAACCCGTTCTTTTAGAATTTTGCCAGCAGAGGTATGCCTTGTGCTATTAATGTAAGGTGTATGGCTAAGGTTTGTATGCTATTTCATCTAAACATTTAACGTGTTCAATTTTATTTTATTATTTTTTTTTTTTGCTCCTGGAAGTTGCTGTTCAAAAGAAATCCTTTATTTTTTATTTTTTTTTGTGTGCTGGGAATCGAACTCAGGACCTTTTACTTGCCAGAAAAGAAATCCTTTAAATAGATATAAAAACTACTAACTGTACTAGTAGCGATTCTTTGAAAATTCTAACTTTATATTTATCTGTGCTTTTAGGCCTTGATCTTATAACCTTTTGGTATGTCTGAATAGAAAGCAACCAGACCTGGACAACTAAAATTTAAGCCACTGGTACCATATGCTTTGTGTTCCAATGAAATACAGTTGCTCAGGTCTTGAACTGTTTAATCCTGTTCTTTTCTTGTCCCTGACTTAAATGATAGTAAACTCAGCCTTGTGCCATGGAAGCTAAATTTTCAGGAAATTTTCTCATTAAAATGTATCACTGTGGTCTGCAGAGAGGAAGCCTTCCAGCTTTGGCCCATATGCCTTTCATCTCCCTTTTAGTCATGTTTGTGCAATGTGCCTGCCTCTGTCCTGGAGCTATGTTATGAAGTCAGCACCCAAGGCAGGAACTGTGCATGATCAAAAGTCTCTTTGCTTCCCTATAAAATGCAGTGCCTGAATACACTGCAGCCCATTGTCCAACACAGGTAGCTTTCCTTTGACACTAAAGTGACTTGATGTTTCTTTGGTAAGACTAGGTGAAATAATTAGATTATTTGTAGGTGTCATGTTAAAAAATGCAGATATTTTAATTGTAGGATTACTCTTTGTATCATGTTGTGAATAGTAAAATTTGTAACATAGAAAGCAGAAAAGTCCACTGTAAAAATTAGGATTTGGTGAACTAAGAGAAAAACGTGATGCATTACAAATTGTTTAGCTACTTTGGAGCCTTGATTTTCAACAGTTTTCAAAATCAAGTAACAGTTTGGGGGTGGAGATAAGGGCTTTTGATATCCATGGTTATCTCCAGGATCCTCGTAGAAGGTTAAGTCAGTGCTTTGAAAACACTTTGGCTGGTTGGAGAAATCCCTGAAACAGGCAGCAAATTACCTGTTATAATTTTGATGCATATTATTCTTTTGCTTTACCCTTAAAAGCACCCTGTGAGGTGGATAGGGTTGCTGTTATCAGAAACAAAGAATCTGGGAATGAGGGTCTTAAACCAAAAGGACAGGAGTACAGATGTGGTTTCACCTCGTGGTCTGTCTGATCCCATCATGGTGTGTGACAGCTAATGTGCTCTTGTTCACTGTTTTTCCTCTACATTCATAAATCAGATTATGTAGATGAATGGGCTATTCCTAGGATATTTATGAGGTATTCCAGAAGAGTGAATTAACTCTTTCAAATCACTCAGTGGTACATTGGGATACTAATTTGCTAAATAGTACCTTTGTGGTCTGGAAGAAATAATTAACTGCCTCAAGTGCCTACTTCCAACCAGTGAATTAATTACCCAGCTATTTCTAGCTCAGTGTTTATTAGGCAGATTCACTGATCCATCATCTTAGCCTCTCTTTTAAGTTTTGGGCTTACGGCAGTTTTAGAAGCTTTCTGGAAGTTGTTACTTTTGTGAAATGTAGTTGGAAAGCTTTATCCAAAAAAAATGTTCATAGATAAACTGTAGACTGGGGGCAGTTTTTCCACTTAATCTGTCCCTTCCAATTTTGAGATAAAGTCTTTGGAAGATTCTCATTAAATTGTTTTTCTCTGCTCTTTTGATAAGGTGAGTAACTTAAGCATCTGAGAATTTGCAGATAACTTGTTTTATAAATAAAAAAAATTCAGCAGATGAAATTGTTTTGCTTTTGTGCTAAACATAGTTTGATTCTTTTCTCTTATCACATATTGTCTTAAAAATACCCTCCCCCTCAACCATGTGTGCTATTTGGAAGTCCATCATACATACACTTTCTTATAGCGGCAGGTAACTTCCAACCTCTTTTTCTG
>RJWT010021649.1:0-17501 GCA_004365215.1 Cuniculus paca | reverse complement strand
AAAAAAAAAAAAAAAATCAAGTAATGCCCCATGACCTGTGTCAGGAGGAGTACAAATGTACTGCTGATGCCCCAGGCTTTTATGGTCATAAGGGTCTGGAGGGCATATATGCGAACAGTGGGATGGTCTCCCAAATAACTTAGAAATAAGATGTGAAATTTTCTCACAGAATTAAAGTATACAATCAAAACATCACACCAGAGAGATCTGAAAGAAAAAGAACAAGAGTAATGTACAAGATCCCCAGATCTGTAAGACACAGTATAACCATAATCACATAATCATAACGAGTCACAGGTATGGGGAAGCAATTCTAGAAGATTAAGAGAGGGCAAGCCATGAACTGGCCACCTGAGAACTGCTTAGATAAGTCAGAATTGGAGCATCCTACCTCCAAACCTGAACATGTCATTCCAGAATTGTCTACCTTCTCAGTGTCAAAAAGGGCATACAGGATAGCAGCTCCTGATATGAATCAACTCATCAATTTCCCTATGTATGACTCCCGACTGATCAAAAGAATAATGGCTCTGGAATCAGACCATGTTGAATTCATATCCTGATTCTACCACTCACTGGGATATGATATTGGCGCAATTAGAAACTTTCTTTTGTGGTTTTCCCAACTGGGAAATGGGGATAGTAATAGCAGCCATCTCACAGGGCTACCATGAAGACTGTATGACCGCATTCAGATAAAATATTTGGAACAGTGCCCAGTAAAAAGTGCTCAACATCAATCATCACATTTAGGGACCAAAATATAGGTTGTGGTAAATTTATTGAGGTAAAGCCACCTAACCAGTCAATTACTTTCTTGGCTACCCAATGTCAATATTTATCTTATTCTCAGGGGCATCCTAGGAGTCAAAAGAAGAAATAAGAATACAAGAAGAGTGGGAACAAGGTATCACAGGCTAGGGTTAAACAAGAATTTATAATCTAGGTTTGGAGCTTTGATTTCACAAGGATTTAAAAGTGCATGAGGCAGCTCAAAGGGAAGCCACAGGTGAAGGCAATTCTACACAAGATGCATAATTTCAGCTTTACCAGGAATGATACAATGATTAAAATACACATTATGAGAGGACACAAGTAAAGTAGCAAGATGTTACCAATATATTCATATAAACATGAGTTCTGAAGAAATTTATCTGTTCCCCTTAACTTCCACAATTTCCCACTAGTTAGCTTATTCTCATTTGTACTCAGGAAAACTGTCCACCCTCCTCTCTACTAATTCATCCCTTATTACTTACTCTTCAAAGTTCAGGTCAAGACTTTCATTATTGCCTCACCTGACAATCTCAGCACATTTTCTCTGCTTTCCTTAATACTTTATACAACTATTATTTTTTGCCATTTAAACACTTTATCAGTTATAGAAAAAAGAGTCTATAGGAAAAAAAACAGTTGTCGATCTGAAGACATGAACTTCACCCTAGCCTCAATACTTTCCTGGCTATGCAGGTTACCTAGACTTTGTGAGCCTGTTAACTCATTTATAAAATGGAATAACAAAACCTGCTATAGACTGCTGTTGGGCACTGGAATGACATACAAGGAACATGAAAATACTCTGCAAAAAAAAAAAAAACCTTTCTTGAGATAGGCTCTCACTATGTAGTTCAGGCTGATCTTGAACTCACTGTGTAGCCCAGGGTGGCCCTGAACTCATAGCAATCAGCCCGAGTGCTGTACTGGGATTAATACTTTGCAAATTTTAAAGAACTACGTACATGTTACTTATTAACATCATCCTGCCTCAGTTTCTGGGTACCTGTATCTATTATAGCAAATCAATGGTTTATTATTAGATTCCATTTTAATTTCTCTTATCTCCTATTTTCTTTTTTTCTATGGCACTTTGGAAGCACAAGACAACTTGTTTATTTTAGGACACGATGTCAACAGACATTAGCTTGTATTTAGTTAGATAAACAACTTTCTTTTCTTGAAAGGTCTGTTGAGTCATCAAATTATAGCCTTTTCCCCAAAAGAAAAACCTTTATCTTAATAGTTATGTCTCTTGAGTCAGTTAAATTTTAATTACCAAGAAAGGCACAATAAGCTGGGCATGGTGGTGCACTCCTGTAATCCCAGCACTTGGGAGGCTGAGGCAGGAGGATCGCTGCAAATCTGAGACGAGCCTGGGCTACAAAGTGAGCCCAAGGCCAGCCTGAGCTACATAGCAAGACCCTGTCTCAAAAAGCCAAAAAAAATAAATAAATAAAATAAATAAATAAATAAATAAATAAATAAAATGAAGAAAAGAAAGGCACAATAGTCTTCTTTTTCTCTTGGCATTAGCTACCAGAACAGTAACTCAGAATCAAACATCCTAGTCTTGTTGCTTCTACAGTAGTTACTCCTTAACATTTGTGACAAATAATTCCAAATTGTTAAGTGGTTCCACAAGTCTTTTCTCCTATTGCACCTGAGAAATCTGTGCTAATGGTTCTGTTCAGGCTCAGAGATGTGCAGAGACACCCGCCCTACCCTGTCAACAGTTAGACCACAGAAAACTGGGAATGAGACTTCTGCTGGAACCTAGAATTTTCACGTGTGCCAACCTCAGCCAGATTAGAATGTACCAAACTCTGTCTCACTCTAAGTACGATGGTTTGTCAGACGTTCAGTCCCCAAAAGCCCACCACTAGAATGACATTTACCTCAGAGGGAACATACTGCTCCACAGCTGTTGCAACAGCTGCACAACAGATCCAGAGCAGCACCATCACCGAGAGGATGAGAGTCATGGTTAGAATCCAACCCGAGCTCCTGGAAAACATCGACAGTCGTATTAAAATTTCATAATATAAAAAAAGGACAGTCTTAATAATTAAAGGCAATCAAACCCATACACTTATCAAAATAATGCAATCAAAACTTTATACACTATCTTTTAAAACTTTTTAAAAATGCTTATACAAGCAGATATTATAACAGCTAGTATATTAGAGCACTATGGTATCTTTTTATTTATTTATGAAGCTTCTGTAACATGGCTACATACTCATGTTTTTATTTTTTATTTTTGTCTTTTTGAGACAGGGTCTCACTATGCAGTTTAGGCTGGCCTTGGGCTCACTTTGTAGCCCAGGCTGGTCTCGAACTCACCACGATCCTCCTGCCTCAGCCTCCCAAGTGCTGGGATTACAGGTGTGTGCCACCATGCCCGGCTTATTTATTTTAAAGAGAATAAAACCAAACAAAATAAAACAGAATACAGCCAATCAAAACAAAACAATGAAAGCGATACAGGACTTTAAAATGAGATAACAGGAAATCAACAATGGTTACCATAATGCCTCTTGTTATCTTCAAAATAGCTGTCCAGACCATCAGACATAGGCATATAAAATTAACCAAAAAATACAAGAACTAAGTTGCTTCTTTACTTTAGTTGTTATCTTTTCAGAAATTCCAGGTGTGTGATCTCTAATTTCTACTATGTCTGTGTCTCCTGAACTTGTTCTGTATGGGCTGGAGGTCTGAGATTGTATTTTACTCCTTTATCTTGACGTTTTCCTGTGTTCCTCACAATCAGTCCATTGTTGCAACCCAGGTGCTTCCTGCATAACTTATAATAATGATTATAAAATCAGACATACTGATTTTCTACTAACTATATATAAAAGTGAATGAAATTACTATTAAGAAGTTTTTTATTTGTTTTTTTGTAGCACTAAGCTATATCCCCAGTTCAGATTTTACTTGAGACACTAAACTGCTGTTGCCCAGGCTGGGTTCAAACTTGCAATCTTCCTGCCTCAGCCTCCCAGAGTACCAGGATCACAGGTGTGTGATGGCTCTTCTTTTCTTTTCATTTCTTCTTGCAGTGCTAGAAATTGAATCTAGGGCCTCATGAATAATAGGTAAATGCTGTACCACTGAGCGACTTCACCAGCCCAAGAATATGTTCTAATTAGCAAATAAGATAAGGCAAATAAGTGTCCTACAAATTGCACAGTCACAGAAATGTCACACATTCTTTTCAAAGGCATAATAACAATATTTAAAAGAGAACTTGACAGCCTCAAACGGTATAAAATAGGTAAATTATGAAATCTTTTGTTTTTTTGAAACAAGGTCTCGCTAGGTAATTGAGGCTGGTCTCAGCCTCCCGAGTGCTGGGATCACAGGCATGCATCACCACACCAGCTTTGATCATTTGTTTTATAAAGAATTCACAGCTATAAAGAAGTCAGCTTTCTGGAGCCGGGCATGGTGGCTCACGCCTGTAATCCCAGCACTCGGGAGGCTGAGACAGGTGGATCGTTGTGAGTTCAAGACCAGCCTGGGCCACAAAGTGAGCTCAAGGCCAGCCTGAACGGCACAGTGAGACCCTGTCTCAAAAACAGGGCTGGGGACCTAGCTCAGTGGTCTAAGCGCCTGCCCTGCAAGTGCAAGGTCATGAGTTTAATCCCCGGTGCAGCAAAAAAAAAAAAAAAAAGGTCAGCTTTCTATAATATTTCAAATACATGGTATGGTTGAAAAAGTGTGCTTAAAGAAAAAACAATTTAGCACAGTAAAAGACATAGTGCTATGCCAGCAGGCCCCCACAAAACCTTCCCCCCACTTTGAATATACCCCACCAATCTTGCCACCTTTGAAGCAGTTTTGAAGTCCTTTTATGACTTTAGTTGTGTTGTCCTGGCTGCCTTGATGTCCCAAATCAATTCAAAATGTCTTACTTTTCATAGTCATTTTGACTTTGGGGAAGAACCGGAACTAAGTAGCGTGGTGCTAGATCCAGTGACTAAAGTGGATGAGGACACAGCACCCCGTTTTACAAGCCTGCCTTCCCACGGGATGACACTCAGGAGCAGTACAAAGACGCTCCAAAAGAGAGCTTCCTGAACCGCTTCAGAGCACATCGAGACTGGTAAAAAAAAAAACAAACGCTCGAGGCAAGGGCAAGTATTTTGAAGGAGATTAAAGCAATGTGTCTTCTACTGTAATAAATTTTTAAAAATGTAAACCTCTGCCACATTTTCAGAATGCACTTCACATACTTACCATCATAACTCATTCACTTGATGGTCTGCCAAGACGCAAACATGCTAAGGAAATTGTATGCCCAGTCATTTTTGGTGTCCCAGCAAAAAAAGTGGACTTTGGAGAATGCACTGCATCTAAAAACAGGGAACTCCCTTATGATGCTTTAAGTATACCAGTTTTGAAAAGCTAAGAGTAAGAAATATTTAATGAAAAAGCACTCACTTTCCTTTACATGGTCCAGCCCTCAACTGGATACTAGGGAATGTACTTCCATGAGTAAGAAAGACCTACCTGATATCTGGATTGTAGTAGCAACTACTTAAGACAAGTAACTGAGGCTCATCTTAAGAGATCATCTTCTTCAACCTCCACGACTAATCATCTCAGTCATCTCCACTCTCCTTGCTGACTGCCCAAGTTCAGGTCTCACCATTTCCTGCTGACTTACAAAGCTTTTCCATCCACCCTTTCCACAGCGACTTCTACCTAACATTGTTGATTACTTTGCCACTCCTGTCTGGTTCTTGTCCACCTCCAACACAGCCATAGCGGAAGAGGATCAGTGTAAGATGTAGAATTAGAAAAACTAGGGTTGAATTTAACACAGTGGCTATGTAACTTTGAGGGGGTCAAATTTCTGACTCTCCTGAACCTCCAAATGTGGTTAACATATTCAGCAAAACACCAGTTCTTTGGAAAAAAAAAATTTTTTTTGTCTTTTTGAGACAGGGTCTCATAATGCAGTTCAGGCCAGCCTTGAGCTCACTTTGTAGCCCAGGCTGGTCTCGAACTTGCCACAATCCTTCTGCCTCAGTCTCCCAAGTGCTGGGATTACAGGCATGCGCCACCATACCCAGCTAACAAGAGTTTTAAAATAATAAAAAGGAATGCTTTTCCTAACACAGACCATATTTTATCTATCACATACACAAAGAATACATACAGAGAGAGGCATCTTAAAAATCCATCACTTTCTCCTTCTTCAAGATAGTTCCTGTGTGCTTGCGAGCTTCTCATTTGCAGATCTGCTGAAATAAGGCACAAGTTTTATCATACACTATATTCTACAAGTTTCTCTTAAGACTTCTAGATATACTCATAAACATAAAATCCCACACATTTTATAATGCATGTGAGTCCCTTTGCCAAATGAAAAACCAAATTTATATTTTACTACATTATGAATTTCCTGCCTAGTTTCAAATTTTTTAAAGTTTTTCTGTTCTTGTCTTTTTGAGACAGGGTTTCGCTATGCAGTTCAGGCTGGCCTTGAGTTCAGTTTGTAGTCCAGGCTGGCCTCGAACTCATAACGATCCTCCTGCCTCAGCCTCCTGAATGCTGGGATGCCAGGCATGAGCCACAATGCCTGGCTTACTTTCAAATTTCTATTAAAACTGATGCTTTTTGTTTATTACATGAAAACTTGCATAGTAGTGTTTGGTTTGTTCTAATCTAAAGATAGTTTTATGTCTGTTATGTGCTATCATTATCTACCCAATTCCAACCTATCAGCATAATCATAAGGTTAATTAAATTAACATCTCAAATACAGTGGCTAGTAAACTTTAAAAAGCTTTTAATTAGCAACAATTGTGTCTCAGATAAACCTCACTGCTTACCTACCACTGTGCAAAGCTTAACCTTTAAAAAGTAACTTGTGCTGTTAGCCTGATGTATGATGCTCATACTAGTTAAAACTCACTTCTAGCATGGGAATAAAAAACAGAATATGAGACTCAAACACTTTCAGAGTAGTTTTACTATTTGGTTAATTAGGAAATACCGGAACATTTGATTAATTCACACTCAAAATATCCTTTGAAACAAACGAAATGTTTTTAGAATAGTCTTTCTCAAGTGTAGTCCCCAGACAAGTAGGGTCAGTAAAATGTGGAACTTATTAGAGATGCACATTCTCAGATTGTCTCCCAGACTCAGTAAGTTAGAAATCTGGAGGTGGCAAACCAACCCCACTACAACTAGATCTGACTACCAATGTTTTCATCTGAGCTTTTAAAAATAAAACTTACAGGACATTTTGCTTAGAGACGATTCTCTCAAACTTGTAGGCCCCTGTTCCAACTGTGGTGTATACTGAATTTCTGGCTTAGACTAAAATGATAATGAAAGCAATTAAGTCATTCGCACTTCTTAAGCTTTTTAAGTAACAAGTTCAGTAACACATCATCTCTTTAAACATTTAAATTGAGAAAAAACAGTAAACATATGTTATAAAAAATAAAACACATTGGCCACAATATATTTTAATTGCACCCCTTGAACATCAGATTTAGTGTCTTGCAAAGAAACAGATTTTTGAAAAAAAAATTTTTTTGACATCATCAAAGTTTAACTTCCTAACAGTAAAAAGGAAGGTGTAAATCATGATAAAATACTGTACTAAGTATTATACCCTGCAAAAATAAGTTCTAATTCTAGTCAATCAGGAATAAGTCAGCAGACTGTAAAAACTTTTGACTAAATATCTTATCTGTACTTCTTATGTAAAACATTCTGTTCTTCTCTGAGCATGACTACTTTATAAATTACAGGCAAATATTCCATTCTTTACATCTTTTATACAGTTCAGAAACTCTGGAATGTGTTTTTCCATTCTAGTTACACAGATTGTAATACAAATGTTAGAGAGAAATAGAGCTAATCTCACATTTAGTGAGCAATAAGTGAAGGCGCCATCCTGAGAGTCAATTTAAGCTTTAACATTAGCAGCTGAAGGACTTGCTCGTGAAATTTTTTTTTTTTTTGAGGCAGGGTCTTATTATGTAGTGAAGGCTGGTCTTAAACTTGCTTATGTAGCCCAGAGTGGCCTTTAACTCATGGTGATCTTCCTGCCTGAGTGCTGGGATTACAGGCATGAGTCACCACAGCTGGCTAAACTTGCTCATGAATTTAAAGAGAGAAAATTCCTGTGATTTAGTTATTACCAAATTTTCCATACAGGGCACCAAGCTCACCATAGTGCTAAAAAATCATAGCCATAAAGTAAACTCAATTAGTAATAATAATTAAAAGGTATACCCACTTACCTGAGAGGAAGACAATGCCATAACATAATTTGTTGGCTGATATATTTGAGAAATTGAACCACTGAATTAGACAGCATGGTAGGGTGGTATATGGGTTTTGAAACTAAAGTATCCTGAGTTTGAAGACTAATTCTGTTACTTAATGGCAGCAAGACCGTAAAAAAGTTGGATTCTCAGCTTCATCAATAAATAGGGATAATACATCTCAAAAAGTTGTCTAACAATTTGGGATAACATAGTCACCTCTCTGTTCTATGGGTTTTATGTCTTTGGTTCTGCATCCATGGATTCAACCAACTGTGGATCAAAAATACTTGAAAAAGTAAATATGCATATGGACAGACTTTTTTCCCAGTGTCATTAAACAATACAATGTAACAACTACTTACACAGCTTTTACACTGTGTTAGGTATTATAAATAAGCCAGGGATGATCACCATATGATGACATTTTAGCCAACAACAGAGTGCACATACCGAAGCACCCCATGAGACGACACTACATAGAGAGGTTGTGGCCATCTTAGTTTAAATACAATCTATGGTGTTCAAACAGTAATGAGTTTGCCTTTCCAACTGTGTCCCCAGTGTTCAGTGACACAGGACTGTACAGTATTTGGGGTGTGTGCAGAGACTATATGCAAATACTATACCATTTTACTAGGAAACTTGAGCAACCTCAAATGTTGGCATGCATGAGGGTCCTGGAACCAACCCCCCAACCCCTGCCGGGGATAGACCTCAATAGTACAAGCACCTGCCTGGCAACATAAGGCCCTGAGTTCGATTCCCGGTACCAAAATAACAAAAAGAAAGTTGGAACCAATCCCCCAGTTATACTTAGGGGAATGAAGATGTAAAATGTCTAGTATAATAGAACCCCTAGAAACAGCAGCTATTATCACCATATCATATGGTAAGTGGTGAAATAGGAGAAAATTCTCTCTTTAGGAGGCAAGACATTTCTTCAATAAGCTATGTGGAAAATATTAAAACAACTAAATATTATATCATTATCACTTTTCTCTAATATGTATAATATACCACTATTTGTAGTCAACAAATATTATCTCCCATATCTAAAAATTTAATTTTATCGACAATAATAATACATTTAAAAGACTCAGAACTCCAATTAGAAAGCTGGGGATGGTGGTGCATGCCTATAATCCCAGCACTCAGGAGGCTGAGGCAGGAGGATCACTGCAAGTTGGAGGCCAGCCTGGGCTACACAGTGAATTCAAGGCCAGCCTAAACAACATAGCAAGACTATCTCAAAAAATAATCCCCCTCCTCTAAATTCCAATGATACAAGAACGAATGAGTTCTATATAAGGCTCCCAAGGTGCTGGGCAAAAGGTAACTGCACTGTGTCCTGATGCCCAATGGTTTTTTTTTAATCAAAGTCAAGTAATTATCTGACAATATGTATTTATAAATGAGTGTGCAGCTCTACTGCTGCTGGTACTCAGATGAACATATGAGGCACAGCTGTCACCTGGAATATGACTATTTTTCCATCATCAGCTTGGAGATAGAAAGTCCAGGAAGAAGTGATGAAGCTCTGCGCAGAGTCCATCATGTCACTCCAGAAGGACCGCACCAGCGTCAGAGGGAAGAGCAGATGCATTTTTGGCATCAGGGACATAAGCTAAACAAAATTTAAATTAAGAGAAATTCATTATTTATTATACTGTACATCTACAGTATATTCAAGAGAATAACATAATCAAGATTCCTCAAATCTTCCCAAGACAGGCTTGAATCTATCACAATTATCAGCATTAAACTAGTATCTATGCACATTAACCACGGTAAACCACTCTGTCAGTGAATACATTTGTAATTCACCTGTCATTTCTATCAAGAATAATACAGTGGTAAACTGGGCATGGCAGCATGCACTTGTAATCCCAGCACTTAGGGAGCTGAGGCAGGAGAATCACTGCATGCTTGAAGCCAGCTTGGTTACATAAGTGAGTTCAAGTCCAGCCTGAACTATATAGTGAGACCCCGACTCAAAGACAGACAGACATAAAAAGAAAAAATAATAATGGAGTGGTATCTTGGTATTGTTTCTGGGAGTGCAAAGAGTGCCAAATATGCGTCCCAAACAAATTGTTTTGGCTGGAAAGGGTGTTAAATTCTAAGTCATACACCTTATACATGTGTTCAGTCTGAATAACCTTGCACATGCAGCACCAAACAGAAGTACCAGGACAAAATTTTCAAGTCAAAATACATGGAATATCAAATTCAACAAGTGTTAAAGCATTCAGGTACCAAGGTATGGCTGTAACAGACTTTTGAATTAGGTAAAAACATGGAGACTCTTAAGATTTAATTAAATCAGGCCCAGCAAGATACTAAGGGGTAGAATGAGAAGGGACAAATCATACCATTCCTAACTTTAATGCTTTCATGTAGAATAAATCATGTTATAAACAACAAAAAAAAAAAAAGGAAAAAAATCAGTCAAAAGTATACATGAATAAAATGTGAGATATCTGATAACAGGGTTGAATTTTATAGTCAGAGGGGAGTATTTCATAGGCCGAATAATATAGTAAGTGCTACTGGCAAGATTTTAACGTTAACAAGTATCATTTCCCCTCAGAACTCAATGAGTAGCACTGGACCCCTGTAGAACACAGGGTGGCATGCATTTTGCTGAACTCTAGGGATAGCTTTGGTTCTGTTACATTTCGGAAGACAGACATGGAGTAGTATTAAAGAGCAGTTTTCAGAATAAGATCTTTATTCCAGATTCAATTTCCTCACTTAATAGCTATGAAACATTTCCTTAATTCACTGTACAAGCATTAAGATTATAAATTTAAAGAGATCAGGAGCATGTGTTTAATCTGAATGACCTGTATTAGACAGATGTTAAATACAAGGTGGTATGTGTATGTGTAGAAAGAGGCATCAATTCTAAACTGGGGTGAGGGATTTTTAAGAAGGTTTCACAAAGAAAAGGACACCTGCCTATAGTCAAGGATTCCCTATGTACATGGGGAGTAGAAGGAACAGACACAGGAAATAGCACATCATATTATTAAAATTAAGAATTACTCACAGTATGTACACAATTAAGAGATAAAGAAATTAAACATGAAATATTTAATGGCTCTTAAACATTTGAAAATGTGCTTACTGTTACTTAAAGTACAAATTAAAACAACAGATTACCAAGATTTGAGAGGGAAGATGATCATTAGGGGATAATGAGATTTGGGGTGTATGTGAAAATATTTTGTAATTAGATGATGATAGTTACACAACCTTGTGACTATACT
Organism: Cuniculus paca; assembly: GCA_004365215.1. Classification (NCBI taxonomy): domain Eukaryota; kingdom Metazoa; phylum Chordata; class Mammalia; order Rodentia; family Cuniculidae; genus Cuniculus; species Cuniculus paca. Next base: position 6,151 of record RJWT010021649.1, on the reverse strand, counting down.
AAAACTGTTCACACTTCAGAAAGGTAAGGTTTTTTGTTTTTTTTTAAGTATGGGAGTTACATCTCAATTTTTTAAAATTGGTACAAATTCCATTAAGGGCAATTTTGCTGTATTTATCAAAAGTAAAAATGTACAACTCTTCAATTTCATTCCTTTGATATTATTCTATAGGCATACTCACAAATGTATACAATATAAAACATTTATAAAAGATTAGAAACAACCTACATATCCATATATAAGGGATTGTTATGATACATTCATATGGAATGTTATATAGTGAAAAATTAGAAGTGCTTTCTGTACATGTATTTACAAAAAATATATGTGCATATCCTTATATATGCATAGAACATCTGTTTTGATAGCCTCGGCTACATAATGTAGGAAAATCCAGTGCCTAACAGACATAGGTGTAGGAGACTTCACAAACCAGGAGAAGGAACAGAGACATACTCTTTGTATGTTTGTACATACATATGTACTCTTGTATCTTTTGAGTTTCGTATCACATTTCTGTATTTCCCATACAAAGATCTGCAAAATTAAGAACCTTTTTTCCAGTGTGTTGGGAGTATAGAGAATGAGGAATAGAATAGGGAATTTTAAGAAATGACCCTCGAGAGGTAACCAGGAGTTAGGTGATGATAAACAGTTTGGACTTAAGGCTATATGTAATTGGAAGTTACTGAATTATGCAAGAAAGGAGAATTACATGATAAGATTTCCATTTAGGAAAAAAAACAATCTAGACCTTGATGAGGTTTAAAGTAGAAAGTTTGAAGCTAATTTAACAATATAGATAAGAAATGATGATGATCTGGTTTAAAACAATGGCACTTGAGGGGCTGGGGATTTAGCTCAGGGGCATAAGCACCTGCCTGGCAAGTGCAAAGTCATTAGTTCAATGCCCAGGTACCAAAAAAAAAAAAAAAGGTACTTGAGATGGGCATGGTGGCATATGCCTGTAACCCCAGCACTCAGGAGGCTGAAGCAGGAGGATTGTTACAAGTTTGAGATCAACCTGGGCTACAAAGTGAGTTCAAGGCCAGTCTGAACTGCACAGCAAGACCCTGTCTCAAAAAGACAAAAAAACAAACGAATGAACGATGGCAACTGGAATGGCAAAAAAGGACTCAAATATCAATGTCTCTTAGCCTCAGTGCTTTTTTTTGGGGAGGTGGGTACCGGGGATCAACCTGGCAGGCAGGTGCTATGCCGCTGAACTATATCCCCAGCCCCACCTTGGCCTCAGTTTTATCTTAAGTAAAATGGGGATATCTTTACTGGACTGGGAGAAAAAACAAATTTAGAGATTATAATTTTTAACAGGAAAGCATTATATAAAAGCAATTATTTAATTGACTCTTCTATTTGCAAACATAATTTTGTTAGATGAAAAGTAAATATAAAATATAGTATTAAAACAAGATCAAATGGCCTATAAACATTACTCAATACCAGAACCATTTAAGCAGGCAATTTTGAAAGTCAGCATTGTTCGTACTTGTTCTTGTCTCAATTCAGCGAATGGCAGCTGATTCTGGCAACCAAGATGGCAAGCGTATTGTTCATCAGATTGGGAATATGCTTCTGTACATGCTGAAAGAGAAAAAGTCAAATTTTAAAAACAGAGTGGGGGAAAAAAAGGTTATAAAAGGAATTTGACATTTTATAAAGAAATTTCCTATTCTTAAAAAAACCATCTATCTCAGCAACATGAATTTCCAAATTTGGTAACAGTAGTAAATATATTAATAGAATTCCATACTGTCCCCCCGCTACAAATCAAATGTTTCATGTATAAATCTATTCACTACATACCCAAGATCTGACATTCAAAATAGAGGATCTTCAGAGTTTCAGTTTATGTAACAGCTAAAGCACTGGCCTGGTGAAATGAAGATACCATTGAAAGTTTTAGCTCCATCACAGGTTGGCTTATGTGACCTGGGCTGAGGTGCTGAACCTCTATTATTTTGATATCTATAAGTCTAAAATGGAAATATCATTGCCTACCTCACGAGGTTGAATTTAGTCATATTGGAGATTACCGTTAAGAAAACAAGGGTATCAACATGGTAAGGAAAAAATGATGCAGTCAGCCTAACATTCGAAATTCTAAGAATGCTACTAGAAAATATTCTATTGCAGGTGACTCTGAAGTTAAAATAGGTCCCTACCATATATAATCTCTTCATTAAAGGCATTTTTTTGTGTGTGGTATAACACTTCATGGCTCAAACTTGTGATCCTCCAGCCTTATTCTTCCAAAGTGATGGGATTACAGGTGTGTACCACAGTGCCTAGCTGGATTATTAACTTTAACAGTGTGCTTGTCATTTTCTAAGGAAAACACAAAGAGTGTAATAGAAACCAAAGAAGACACCAATATCATATACACCTGAAGTCATTAGCATAGCATCTTACCAGATTCACACTCCAATTTGGTCCGATTTAATTCAATTCCATCATCCACAAACTGACAAATTGAAAACAACCTGCAACCTCTCTGACATGCGTACAACTCTTCTTCCTACAGAGTTCAAAAACAGGGAAGATTACCCAAAAATAAAGATTTTTATCTTACAAAAAAGGTCACACAGGAAGCAAAGTTAGTAAAGTTTATTTGAAATCATCCAGTAAGTTTTACACTGAATGGAAAAAAAAAAAAGATAGGAGCCAGGTAATATCCAAATTTTTTACCACATAAATGGGTATCCTTACATTATATATTAAAAGAAAAAAGCCTAGTGGCTAAAAATACCACCTTTCCCCCATATTTTGTGGTTATAATTTGTGAATGTGTGTTTGGAATTGAAAATAAAAAGTGACATAATCATAACCCTAACAGAAGCAGAAAGGAGAAAGCTGTACCCGACAATCAACTGCATGATTCTACCACATTTATGTTTATATAAACTGCCAGGCTCATCAGGAAAAACATCATGATCAGCATATGGCAAATGGTGACACAAGGCCTTGATAGAGGAAAGTATACATCTATAAAGATGTTTATAGGGAAGGGTTTTTAAAACTTTACTTACTCTAATTGAGAACACAGACAAGAACAACAGAGTGACATATGGAAAAGGCCACTGTCATCGGTGAGACCTGAATCAAACCTTTCAGGTGAGTAACTGCATAAGTTTTACTCTACCTGTTGAAATCTCAGTTTCTTTCACTGTGAAAGGAGACAACAGCTATTATTTCCTCTAATTCTGGAAGATAGCTATCCTAGGACAGTGCCTGAGAAATACAAAGTGCTTAATAAGTAGTAATAATGTTGATCATAAAAATAAACTTTAAATAACAATTGAAAACCTTGTTATTGTGCAAGAACTTAAAATAAGAGGGACATACGGTTCTTCACTACCGGAAAATATTAATTGCTTAGCAAGGCCTTCAACAGTTTTCCTCTTTGGCAAAATACATGCAAACTAGTGTGTATGGGGGAGCCACATGACATTTCACTTTCAAATTTGTTTTCCTTTTTACATTAACCCAAAAAGCCACCCAGTACCAATTTCAGGAGACCATACAGCATTGTGCAAAAAGCCTAGGTACAGAAATCAGCCTGGTTGGAAGTTCAGCCTGACCACTTTACTCTGCAAACCCTTGCATAAGTTAATGTCTCTGAGTCTCAGTTGTAAGAGGACAATACTCTTAGATCAATATTAAACATTAGGATCATGCATTTATATATTTACATCCCTAATAGCACTGTTATGTTGTACTATCTAGTAATCTTAAGATTAATAATTAATGAACATTCACAATGTGCCAGGCATCATGTTAACACTTAGCATATACACTACCCAGCAGAGTAGGCACTCATTTGGTAGCTATTAAGAATCACTATTTCATGTTCTATATAATATTATTCCAAGTATAATAAATAAATATTTCATGCTGTATGTATCTTAGATGACTGGCAACTTCACATAAAGTATATCTTCTCTGACACAGGACACAGGAAGTAGTTGCTTCCCATAATACTGAACATTAGCTAAGTGTATGTTCTCCTTTTTTTCTTTTTCTTTTTTTTTTGTGACGGGATCTTACTATGTTGCTCAGACTGGCTTGGAACTCTTGATCCTCCTACCTCAGCTGGGATTACCGGCTTGCACCACTGTGTCCACCTTGTCATATTTTCTTATCCTGAGTTCAGTGAAGCCATCTATTCTCTCCTTATTCAGAACTACTAATACACCAAACTGATTTTGGAACATGAAGTATTTATAGCTGTTAGGTACTGTGCTAAGTGTCATATATATCACATATATACCTTTAATCCTCACACTAGCTCTGCAAGGAGTGAGGTTTTTTTTTTTAACAGATGATAAAATGAACTTACAAGAGTCCCAGAGTTTAAGTGATCAGCAAGGACACACAGTAACAATGAGGCTGGGAATGGAACCCAGGCTTGTATGGGTTCCAAAGACCATACCCTGTTAACTTGTTTTGTTATTAACAGGATTTATGTCTCTTTTATTTGAAACCAGAAAACTTACATAATTGTGCTTCTGAGGACAAAGAAAAAATTATAATAATTTAAAAGTAACTACTTACAAGCAAGTATTCAACTTGCTTGCAACAAACGATTACTTCTGAAAAAGTCATTAAAATGAAATTTCTGTCAGTTTCCAGTATCACATCAAGATAGGCTACCTGAGCTTGCAAATTCATCTGACTTGGTATAACACATCCTGAACTGCAAGGGTACAATAATTCAGCAGAGTGCCAATATAAATCAGGGAAATAATTTAAGTATGTGTAACCCAACTTTATTAATAGATGGCAGCTCAGTGTAGCCACTTTGAAGAAACAAACTCCTAATCCACTACTTGCTTACATGACCTTGAGCAAGTCCCTTATTCTTTCCAAACTTCACTTTTCTTGTTAAATCCTACTGTGCAGTGTTGTTGTGAGAATCAGACATTATAGTATGATAATTTCTCCATCATACTAGTTAATGAATTAATAGAGTCCAATAAATTTTTAAGTCTAAGACATTGAGGAGGCCAGATGATTTTGAGGTCCTGTTGAGAACAGTTTTAATAACTAAATATGACATCACTATCATAGCAACTGTTAGAAAATAGTGGTTATTATAAAAATACCTGAGGTTTCCCAATATGTATACTCTTTCAACTTATTTTCTCAGTATTCTAGCTCATGCTACGAATTTGCTAAAGAAATCTCAAAAACATGAAACAAATGCTATATCAATACAAAATAAGTCTCAGCCTAGTTCCCAGCCAAATCAATATTAATGACTTTTCTCACAGAAGCCCACATGCAAGAATATGTGTATGCAAGTGTCTGTGTTACTGGGGACTGAATCCAGGGCCTTTACATTAAGCTACAGCTTCAGCCCTTAAAAAAATTTTGTTTGTTGTTATTTTTCAAACAGGGTCTCTTTATATAATCTAGGTTGGCCTTCAACTGGAAGGTATCCTTGGGTGTCAGCCTCCCCAGTGCTGGGATTACAGGCGTGCACCACCATGCCTGTCTTTTAAAATTGTTATTTTTTCATTTTTAAAAATTTTGAGCAGGGGATTTGGCTCAGTGGTGTAAGTGCCTGCCTGGCAAGCGCAAGGTAGTGAGCTCGATCCCTGGTGCAGCAAAAAAAAAAAATCTTAGCCGGGCCTGGTGGCACATGCCTGTCATCCCAGCACTGGGAGGCTGAGACAGGAGGATCGTTGTGAGTTCAACACCAGCGTGGACTACAAAGTGAACTCAAGGCCAACCTGAATGGCATAGTGAGGCCCTGTCTCAAAAAGACAAAGGCCGGAGATTCAGCTCAGTGGCCTAAGCACCTGCCTGGCAAGCATGAGGTCATGAGTTCTATCCCCAGTGCCGCAAAAAAAAAAAAAAAAAATTTGAGGCAGGGTTTCATTAAATTGCCCCAATTGGCATCCAATTTCTGATCTTGCTTTGGCCCCCACAGTGCTGGGATTACAGGGGTGCCCCAAAGTGATACAAAATTTATAAGAGAGGGGCAGGGGATATCAGCAGCACAGAGCCTGCCTGGCAAGCACGAGGCAATGAGTTCGATCCGCAGTACCGAAAATAAAATAAAATAAAATAATGTAGGTGGAGCAGTATTCTTTGATATAAGTCTGGAAGTCAGAATTTCTCATTCTTT
>RJWT010021648.1:0-17505 GCA_004365215.1 Cuniculus paca | reverse complement strand
GGCTATCTTTCTTCCAGTGAACATGTTTGGCCCCTTTGTCAAAGATAAGGTTGCTGAGTGTGTTTGTGGTGGGGGTTGTATCTTCTAATCTATTCCATTGATCCTCAGGTCTGTTTTGATTCCAGTACCATGCTGATTTTTTTACAGTAGCTTTGTAGTATAATTTCAAGTCTGGGAGTGTGATGCCTCCTGCCCTGCCTTTATTGCCCAGAATTGCCTTTGCTATTCTAGGTCTCTTCTGGATCCAGATGAATTTGAGGAATGATTTTTCTAGATCTGTGAGATATGCTAATGATATTTTGATGGGAATTGCATTAAATCTGTATAACAGTTTTGGGAGAATGGCCATTTTCACAATGTTTGTTCTTCCTATCCATGAACATGGAAAGTCTTTCCATTTTCTGAGATCCTCTTCAATTTCTTTTTTCAGAGTACTGTAATTTTCATTGAATAGATCTTTTACTTTGTTAGGTAGATTCCTAAGTATTTCATTTTCTTGGATGCTACTGTGAAGGGTGTGGCTTCTCTTATTTCTCTCTCAGTGAGTTTGTTGTGTACAGGAATGCTGTTGATTTCTGAGTGTTGACTGTATCTAGCTACATTACTGAATTTGGTTATGATGTCTAGAAGTCTTTGGAGTTTTGGTGGTCTTCTATGTAAAGTATCATGTCATCTGCAAATAGCAATAATTTAACTTCTTCCTTTCCTATCCTTATTCCTTTTATTTCTGTCTCTGGTCTAATCACTCTGGCTAATGTTTCCAGTACTATATTGAATAGGAATGGTGATAATGGACATCCTTGTCTTGCTCCCGATTTTAGAGTGAAAGCTTTCAGTTTTTTTCCATTTACTGAGATGTTGGCTTTTGGTTTTTTGTATATGGCTTTTATCAGATTGAGGTAGACTGCCTATTCTGATTTTTCTGTAGGTTTTTTTGTTTTTATCTTGAATGACTGTTGGACTTCATCAAAAGCTTTTTCTGCATCTATTGAAATGATCATGTGATTCTTTTGCTGTATTGATATGGTGTATTACATTTATTGATTTGCATATGTTGAACCATCCTTGCATTCCTGGGATGAATCCCACTTGGTTGTGGTGTATATTCTTGATGTACTGCATTCTGTTTGCCAGTATTTTATTGAGGGTTTTTGCATCGATGTTCATTAGGGAGATTGGCCTGTAGTTCTCTTTTTTGGTTGGGTCTTTCTCTGGTTTTGGTATTTGGGTAATACTTGCTTCCAGGAATGAGTTAGGGAGACTTGCTTCCATTTCAATTACATTAAAGAACTTGAGGAGTGTTGGCATTAAGTCTTCCTTGAATTTCTTGTAGAATTCAGCTGTGAATCCATCAGCACCTGGACTTTCCTTGGTTGGTCTTATGGTTAATACATTGTGTCAACTTAAGTTTAACTGACTCAGCAGGGAGCCAGGGTTCTTATTTGTAAATATCCTCATCCTGTGCAAAGGAAAGCAAGGATATTTTGTGAGTGTTACACCCACCCTGAAGGTTTTGGTGGAGGGGGTGGCTGGTGTATAATATGAGGGTAGAGAAGATGCTCTTTTGTTCTGGCTGCTGCCTTGAAGTGCTGTCCCTATGCTGTGCCACCTTGCCTTGGACCCAGCTGATTATGGACTGAAATCTCCAGAAACTGTGAGCAGTAAACCTTTCCTTGCTTCACTTTGGTGTCGGGTGTTTGTCTCAGCAATGAAGGAAAAGTAACCAAGACAGAATTTGGTACCAGTGGAGTGAGGTTGTTGCTGTGATTTTACCTGATCATGTGGTTCAAGAGCCTTTGGAAATGGCTCATGGGAAGTTTGGAAAGGTTCAGATCTGTTGCCTGAATGCATAGAGCTGGAACAGCTTAGGCTGTTCTGTAGAGATTCTGATCAGAGCTCGAGAGACCAGAAGGCTGATGGAAAGCCTGCCAGTAATGACCAGGCTTGGGAGGTTTCTGCTGGGAAGAAGGACTGCATTGGGTGTTGGACTCATTGATGTATGTTATGGCTTGGCAGAAAGTCTGTCTGCATTTTGCTCATGTCCAGAGACTTTGCCTGAGACTGAGATTAAGGATGGTGGACTGATTAATCTGGCAAAAGAAATATCAAGGCAGTCGAATGTTGAGGCCATGGCATGGCTATTGTTGGGGGCTTTTAGCCAGATTTATATCACAAACCAAGAGCACAGAGCCCAGCAGGGTGATTTGAAACGTGAGTTTGGCAAGAAAGGATGCTCCAATAAAGCTATGGAGTGTAAAGATAAAGTTGAGAGCTCAGTTGCTGAGGAACAGAGAAATAGAAAAGATGGCCTAAAGGCAGTGCAAAAAGCAGTAAGCCTCAAACCTTTGCAGCTTCCAAACTGCAAAGGTGAAAGACTTTGAGGAGAAAGCCTCAGACCACCATGTTCCAGAGTGGCGGCAGAGGCCCCAAAAGGTTCCAGAATGGTGGTGGCATAGAGAATCTGTTCCTCAGAATCAGGCTCACAGTGCCCAGCAATCCAGGCACTCAACCCCTACAGCCAAGAGAGAGGAAAGCCTGCCTACTGCTCCAACTAGCAGCAGACCTCGGCATCATCCACGTGGTGCTGGTTTTAGGTGCACGCAGAATGCACAAGCTCAGAGGTTAAGAAGGCTTCCACCCCGATTTCAGAGGGCCTGGGAGACCAGGCAGTGTGCCCCTGAGAGGGCAGCGTGTGAAGCTGTGAGTGTGAAGCCTAACATGCAATGGAGACCACAGAAGTTTGGAAAAGCCAGGAATGTGGATTACCGGAGGAAAGCTGCAGTGGGGGAGCAGAGCCGACACAAGAGAGATGCCACAAGATCGGTGACCACTAGAAGTGCCATAGGGGTGGAACCACACAAGCCCTTTGGAGCTCACAATTTGCCACAGATTGCTTCAGAGGCTGGACAAGCAACTATAGGATTTAATATTTACCCTGCTGGATTTTGGACTTGTTTTGGTCCCAATGTTTTGTATCCTCCTGTTTGTAACTTTTGGAATGAAAATGTTTGTCTCCTGCCCTTGCCTGTTGGAAGTGTTTAATCTTGTTTTCATTTGTACAGGGACTTGCAGCTAAGAGTTTGCCTTACATTTCAGAGACTTGGGACTTGGACTTTTCAGCAATGCTGAAATTGCTAGGACTTTGAAAACTCTTGCAGATGTACTAAATGCCTTTTGCATAGAGGGATGTGCATGAGTCTCTGGGTGTCCAAGGACAAAATGTTATGTTTGTAATGTAATGTTGATTGACTTCCTGCTGGTTTTTAAGAATTGTTAAAGTTTGTTATAATGTTCAAGTTGCAAAATGGTAAAAATTAGCATATCTTAGTATCTGGAGGCTGATTTAAAGAAATATGTCTGCTTGCCAAGTTGACAAGGGGTGGATTCTTATGGTTAATACATCATGTCAACTTGAGAAGTTTAACTGAGAGACTCAGCAGGGAGCCAGGGTTCTTACTTTGTAAATATCCTCATCCTGTGCAAAGGAAAGCAAGGATATTTTGTGAGTGTTACACCCACCCTGAAGGTTTTGGTGGAGGGGGTGGCTGGTGTATAATTTGAGGGTAGAGAAGAGGCTCTTTTGTTGTCTTGCTCTGGCTGCTGCCTTTAAGTGCTGTCCCTGTGCTGTGCCACCTTGCCTTGGATCCAGCCAATTATGGACTGAAATCTCCTGAAACTGTGAGCTAAATAAACTTTTCCTTGCTTCACTTTGGTGTCAGGTGTTTGTCTCAGCAATGAAGGAAAAGTAACCAAAACAGTTGGTAAGGTTCTAACTACATTTTCAATTTCATTAACTGAAATTGGATTATTCAGTAGTTTTACCTCTTCTTGATCCAGTTTTGGTAATTCATGTGTCTGGAAATCTGTCCATTTCTTCTGTGTTATTGAACCTATGAGAGTAAAGATTTTCGAAGTAGGTATTGATGATCTTGTCTTTCCACGGGATCTGTAGTGATTTCACCCTTTCCATTCTTTATTGCATGGATTTGAGTTCCTTTTTTTAAATAAGGTTGGCTAGGGGCTTATCAATTTTATTTATTCTTTCAAAGAACCAACTCTTTGATTCATTGATTCTTTGTATTGTTTTCTTAGTCTTAATTGCATGAATTTCTGCTCTGATCTTTATAATTTCCTCCCTTCTGTTGGCTTTGGACTTGACTTGCTCCTCTTTTTGTAGATGTTTGAGGTGTAGCATCAGATTGTTTATTTGTGTTCGTTCCATTTTCCTGATGTGGGAATTCACCGCAGTAAGTTTCTCTCTGAGGACTGCTTTCATTGCATCCCACAGATTCTGGTGAGTTGTATTTGTATTTTCCTTTGCTTATAGATATTGTTTAATTTCTTCTTTAATTTTCTCTGTGACCCACTGATTGCTCAGGAGTGTATTATTTAATTTCCATGTGTTTACAGAGTTTTTGCTTCAGAGGCTGGACAAGCTGGACAAGTTTCTTGTCATTAATTTCCTTTGCTCAGGTAGTATGCATGGGATAATTTTGATTCCTTTGCATTTACTTAAGCATGTTCTATGAGCTAGTGTATGGTCTATTCTAGAGAATGTCCCATGTGAAGCTGAGAAGAATGTATATTCTGATGTTATTGGGTGGAAGACTCTGTACATATCTACCAGGTCCATTTGTTCACAAGTTTGATTCAGTTCTGTTATTTCTTTGCTTATTTTCTGTCTAGTTGATCTGTCTCTTTGTGTGAAGGGTGTGTTAAGATCTCCCATTATAATTGTGTTATTGCTTATTTTGAGTTTTCGTTTCTGTTAATATTTGTTTTATATAGTTGGGTGCTCCCATATTTGGTGCATATATATTTAAGATCGTTATTTCTTCCTCTTGGAGTTTTCCCCTAACCGGTATGTAGTGACCTTCTTTATCTCTTTTGACCATTCTTGCTTTGAAGTTCACATTGTCTGCAAACAGAATAGTTTCCCCTGCTTTTTTGGGGGGTTCCTGTTGCATGGAGTATTGTTTCCCATCCTTTGACTTTCAGTCTATGAATTTCCTTTTGGGTTAGATGAGTTTCTTGTAGACAGCATATGGTTGGATGTTGTTTCTTGATCCATCCTGCCAGTGTGTTTCTTTTGATTGGTGAATTGAGGCCATTTACGTTAATGGTTATAACTGATACATACTGGCTTATTTTTGTCATGTTATCGTTCTGCAGTGGTTTTCTCTACCTTTACACTCTACTTGTTTGCCCTGCTTGATGTTCTTTTTCTGTTGATTTTCTTGAAGTCATATCTATTTTCATGTCTATCTAGAGTATCTTTCAGTGTTCTTTGCAGGGTTGGTTTGGTGGTCATGAAGTTCAGCTGATCTTTGTCATGGAAATATCTTATTTCTTCATCAATTTTGAAAGATAGTTTTGCAGGGTACATCAGTCTGGGTTGGAAGTTGTTTTCCCTTAGGACTTGAAATACTTCACTCCATGCTCTTCTTGACTTCATTGTTTGTGTTGAGAAGTGTGCTGTGATTGTGATGGGCTTCCCTTTATAGGTGACTTGCTTCTTTTCTCTAACAGCTTTTAATATTCTGTTCTTATGTTGAATTTCTGGGATGTTGATTTTTATATGTCTGGGTGTGGATTTATTTCAGTTATACCTATTTGCAGTTCTATATGCTTCACTTATCTGTATGTCAGTTTCCCTTCCCATGTTTGGGAAATTTTTGGCTATTACTTCTCTGAATAGTGTTTTTATCTCATTTGTGTTGTCTTTTTTCATTTACACTTATCAGTCTTATATTGTTTTTCTTTGCATCATCTTGCAACTGTTGAATTATTATTTCCTGATTCCTTATTTTTAAAAGATGTTTCCTTTCTTCCTCACTAGCTGCAATCATGTCTTTGAGGTCTGAAAGTCTATCTTCACATTTATTGAGGCGGCTTTGCCAGCTTTTGATGACATTTTTGATTTCCTGGATATCTCTTTGAATCTGTTTCATGCATTCTAATTCTTTCTTGTATTGTTCCTTGAAGGTTTCCATCCTTTTGCAGTGCTCCTCTATTTTTTTAACTATATCTTCTTTAGATGTGTTTAGCATTTCTTTCATTACATTTATCATTTCTTGTTTTACCTGGGAGATTGTTTCTAATCTCAGTTCCTTTACATCTTCATGGAGTTGTTTCTTCAGTTGCCATCATTTCAGAAGTTTCAGGTGTATGGCTTATACTCTTCTATGTCCATGTCTCTTAGGCTTGTTTGTGATGGACTGGAGATGTGAGACTGCATTTTGTTCTTTCATTTTGTCATTTTCCTGTATTCCCATGTGGCAGGTGAATGCAAAGTCTCAGTTGTTTCCTGGGTTGAGGATGGCTGTGTTTACTGCAAGGAATTTCCTCAGTTTAGATGGCATCTTAGGCAGCCCTTACAAGATATGGAGGGGTACTTGAAGGCACCCTAAGGGGCAGTATGCCAGGCGGGCCTTCAGCATGCCACACTTTGTATGCCAAGGCTCTCCGGATGTTTGAGGATGCAGGGCAGAGCCCCACAAGGTACCCTGCAAGGTTAAAGGCTCCAAGACTAGGTGAAATTCACAGTGCATGCCTTCAGCTCCAGCCAGGCCTACCACTTCAGCTGTTCTGCTGCTTGTGGGTGGCTGTGCAGAGCCCAGGCAGGACCCCAGGGACACTCCAAACATCCCAGGCTGATGGTGGAATTGGGCTGCTCATGAGGTTCTAAGTTACATGGCTAGGTGAAATTCACTGTGCCTTTGGCTCACACCAGGCCTAGATCTGCGGCTGCTCTGCTGCACCAGGAGGCTGAGCAGAGCCCAGGCAGGACCCCAGGGATGCTCCAAACATCCCAGGCTGATGGTGGAATTGGGCTGCTCATGAGGTCCCAAGCTGCATAACTAGGTGAAGTTTGCTGTGCACGCCTTTGGCTCATGCCAGGCCCGGAGCTACGGCTGATCCATTTCTCCAGGGAGGCTGGGTGGAGCCCAGGCAGGACCACAGGGATGCTCCAAATGTCCTGGGCTGATCATGGAATTGGCACAGGTTCCTACCAGGCTGCTTGCAAGGTCCCAAGCTGCACAGCTAGGTGAAGTTTGCTGTGCATGCCTTTGGCTCATGCCAGGCCCAGAGCTGCGGCTATTCTGCTGCTCTGGGGAGTTGCTATTGCATTATGAGATGAATATGATATTGTTAATTTTAGACAGCCAGAAGAGTGACAGCCAGGGGAACAACTAGTTTCCACTGGGGCACAAGCAGTTCCCATGCAAGACCCCTACTAGTCTAACAACCAGACAGGAAACTGGAGCATGAGACATTTTCAAGTGTGTATTCTTGAAGGTCTAAAAAGGACAAAAACCAAGCCCTCTTAGTTATTTTAGATTGTCAGCTATTTTTCAGGAGAAAGATGAAAATCCCTCTGACTTCTTGGATAGTTTACAGGAGGCACTAGCAAAACATACTTTCCCTAGATTCCGATTCACTAGAGGAACAGATTTTGCTTAAAGGCTTATTACCCAGTCAACCCCAGTTATTAGAAAGTTGTAGCAGATAGCCTTTGCTCGACATAGTTCACTTGCTACTTTAGTAAAAATTACCTCCTTAGTATTCTATAATTGGGACTGGGAGAAAGCCACAAAAGGAAAACAAATTGGCCAAAATGAGGCTGCCTTTGTTGCAGTCTTAAAAGAAAAAGACCTTAAGTTTGATTTCCAGGGCTCCAAGAAGAGCTCAATGACTAGACTCAAATGCTACTAGTGTGGAAAGCCAGGCCACCTTAAGAAGGACTGCCTTAAAAGACCCCCAAAGCCATGCTCAAACTATAAAGGTGACCGCTGGAGGTCAAACTGCCCTCTGAGGCTGAGGCCCCAGAGTTCAGACCCATCCTGTCAGTTGGTCCAGCAAGACTGAAGGGCCTTGGGGCGCTCTGACTCCTCCCTCTGGCCAGACTGTCATCTGTGTCATCTCAGTGGAGGAGCCCTGAGTAATCATAAGAGGTGAAAAACAGCCAAATGCTGGACATTGGCGTATGTCTCTTTGGCCTTCCCAACTCTGGTCTTACTTTTAGGCATCATACCTCAATAAAATCACCAAAATGTATCTTGCTTATGCTGTAACTGAAATAACTTTCTCTTCACCTGTTCCTTTTAGTTATGCCTAAAATCCAAACTCCAATCCTGGAGAGATTTTATCCTAACTACTGTAATATCTATCTATCTATCTATCTATCTATCTATCTATCTATCATCTATCTCTATCTCCAGGTTGCGAACTAATCAAAATGATGCTGAGCCTGGTTTTTACAAATATAGTACATATAGTTGTTCATTTAGAAAAACTTAAAGAGTTTTTCATTGGTTAGAATGATATATTAATCTGGTTCTCATACATTATAAAAATTGAGATAATTATAACTAAAGCTAGAGGGATGTATGACAAAATGTCAGATTCCATCAATAAAAGGATTTAAGAGCCAATGGGTCACAGTTGGTATCCCTTAGAAACAGTTTCTAAACTTATCTGTCAGCTCTAATGCTCGTGCTTTGATTACTCAGGCCTTTGAATACATACTTTGATTATACGTGCTTTGATTAAAATTTGTTCTTGCCTAAAGGATGCCAAACCTCAAGTAAATCATACAAATATGCTAGATTCCTTTTACTGAGATCCACCAGCTCTGGTCCAGAAAAAAAGATTATATGACCCATACAGGCCTTAACTGTACTCAGCAGGCCTTAAATGACACTGCAGCTGGTCTCTGCCTCTTAAATGAAGTAAAATTAATGAGACAGGTCATCCTTTAAAATCGGATGGCATTAGACATTCTAACAGCAGCATAGGAGATACTTGTAAAAATTAAATGTGTGTACATTCCTGATCCTTTTGCTAATATCTCAACAGCTATTCCAGATATTAAGCTACAAATCAACATGTCAGACTCTAAGATTTCCTGGACTATATCCTTCTTATCAAAAGCCATTAATAGTTCCTCTTGGTGGAAATCTTTTGTTAGCTGTACTTATAATTAGTTAATTTTATTATTTGGCTCATGCATACTTGTTTCCTTGGCTTTTTCTCCTTCAGACTTAAAGCTGTATGCATATCCAAGATGAAAATGCTGGTATATATTGAAGACCTCTATACAGGCCCTCTGTAGAGTATCTGACAGCTAATCAACAACTACGACCCCCATCAGCTTGAAGAAGCCAGATCAGTCATCTCCCATTTTTCCCTCACAGCAGTTTGGGTACTACTTCAGAGTGGGGAATGTTATAGGCAGCTGAGTTAGATAGAAATATTATAGGCAGTCAGACAGGGCTAGGCCTTCGAAGGAGCCAGTGCAGAAGACCAGATACCTTGCAACATTAGAGGAGACAGACACTTCTGCTTCAGATCAGGCCTCAAGGCAAAAGGCAAAACAAATGCAACCACATCCTAAGTATAAACATCAGGGATATTGTAAACAGGTATCAATCACCTTGAAGAAGCCATAAAAAGCCACTATCCAACCCACTAGAGGCAAAGGCCCTGTTCCCACTTGCTATGTGACTCTCCTCCCCATTTAATCTGGGTTTAATCAATCTAACCTGAGCAATTATACTTGTAATCTTATTGGTTGATGACCATAGTTCTGTCCCTCCTCATGCCTGCCTGCCTTGTGATAAGGTGGCTGTTTGTAGTTGTGGCTGTATCTTCTAATCTATTCCACTGATCTCCATGCTGCTTTTATCACAGTAGCTTTATAGTATAATTTCAAATTGGGAATTGTGATGCCTCCTGCCTTGCCTTTGTTGCCCAGGATATCTTTTGCTATTTTAGGTCTCTTTTGGTTACAGATGAATTTTAGGAATGATTTTTCTAGATCTGAGGTATGCTATTGGTATTTTGATTGGAACTGCATTAAATCTGTACAATAATTTTGGGGCAAATAGCCATTTTCACAATGTTTGTTCTTCTTATCTATGCACAAGGAATGTCTTTGCATTTTCTGAGGTCCTAATTGATCTTTTTCAGAGTACTGTAATTTTCACTGAATAGATTTTTTTGTTAGACTGATTCCTATTTTGTTTTTTCCTGTGCTACTGTAAAGGGTGTGGTTTCCCTTATTTCTCTCTCAGTGAGTTTGTGTGTGTACAAGAATGCTATTGATTTTTTGAGTGTTGACTTTGTATCCAGCTACATTATTGAATTTGGTTATTAGATCGAAAAGTCTTTCATGGAGTTTTGGGGGTCTTCTATGTAGAGTATCATGTCATCTGCAAATAATAATTTAACTTCTTCCTTTCCTATCCTTATTCCTTTTATTTCTCTCTCATCTAATCCCTCTGGCTAATGTTTCTAGAACTATATTGGAGTGGTGATAATCAACATCCTTGTCTTGTTCCCAATTTTAGAGTGAAAGCTTTCAGTTTTTGTCCATTTACTGAGATGTTGGCTTTTGATTTTTTGTATATGGCTTTTATCAGATTGGCTTTTATTCTGATTTTCTGTAGGTTTTTTTTTTAATCTTGAATGAGTGGACTTTATCAAAAGTTTTTTCTGCGTATGTGAGTCTTGTCTTTGACTCTGTTGATATGGTGTATTACATTTATTGATTTGCATATGTTGAACCATTCCTGCATTCCTGGGATGAACCCCACTTGGTCATGGTGTATAATCTTCTTGATGATTTGCTGTATTCAGTTTGCCAGTATTTTATTGAGGATTTTTGCATCTGTGTTCATTAGGGACATTGGCCTGTACTTCACTGTTTTGGTTGGGTCTTTCTCTGATTTTGGTATCAGGGTAATGCTTCTAGGAATGAGTTAGGGAGATCTGCTTCCCTTTGAATTTCATTGAAAAGTCTTAGTATTAGCATTAAGTCTTCCTTGAATTTCCTGTAGAATTCGGCTGTGAATCCATCAGGACCTTGGCTTTTCTTTGTTGGTAAGTTTTTAATTACATTTTCAATTTCATTAACTGTAATTGGGTTATTCAGCAGTTTTATATCTTCTTAATTGAACTTTGATAATTTATACTTTTCTAGGAATCTGTCCATTTCTTCTGTGTTACTGAACCTATGAAGGTAAAGGTTTTCAAAGTAGCTATTGATCTTCTGTGTTTCCCCAGGATCTGTATTGACTTAACCTTTTTCATTCTTTACTGTATGAATTTGGGTTTTTTCTTTCCTTTTTTTGCTAAGGTTGGCTAGGGGCTTACCAATTTTACTTATTCTTTCAAAGAATCAACTCTTCCATTCTTTGTATTGCTTTCTTAGTCTCAATTGTGTTAACTTCTGCTCTGATCTTTATAATTTCCTACTGTCTTGGTTACTTTTCTCTCATTGTTGAGACAAAATACCTGACACCCAAAGTGAAGGAAGGAGAGGTTTATTTCTTACAGTTTTGGGAGTTTCAGTTCATACTCAGCTGGCTCCAAGACAGGGTGGCATGGCTGAGGGACAGCCATTCATGGCGGCTGCAAGTGGCAAGAGTGAACCACACAAAAGAGCAAAAACACGCCCCCATTCCCACCTTACATTGTATATCAGCTTCATCCCTGGGTGGGTGCAGAACTCACACTACCAATCCCAGCGCTACACAACAAATCAATCATAAACATTAGATTCAGCCACTTCCATGACTACATGAAGCTTGGGGGAGGCATCTATATACAAACCATAATATTCTGCCCCTGGCCCCCCAAAGACTAATGTAAATCCCTTATACAAAAGACATTTAGTCCATCTCCATGAGTTGCCAAAGTCCTGTTTCAGCATTGTTGAAAAGTCCAAGTCCCCAGTTTCCTCCAAGATTTAAGGCAAAGTCTTAGCTGCAAGCCCCTGTACCAATGAAAACAAAGTTAAACACTTCCAACATGCAATGGCACAAGATAGACATTACCATTCCAAAAGTTACAAATGGGAATACAAAGCATTGAAACCAAAATAAGTCCAAAATCCAGCAGGGCAAATGTTAAGTCCTGTAGCTCTATGTCTAGCATCTGAAGCAATCTGTGGCAGATTGTAAACTTCAACGGGCTTGTGTGGTTTCACACCCATGGCACTTGTAGGGGTCCCATAGCTTCTCTCTTTGGCCCACTCTGCTCAATTTTGTTGCTTTCCTTAGATGATCCACATTCCTTTTTCAAACTTCTGCGGTCTCTGTTGTACCTTTGGCTTCACATTTACAGCTTCACATATTGCCCTCTCAGGGGCATACTGCTTGGCCTGCCAGGCCCTCTGAAATCGAGTCCAACAACCAATGCAGTCCTTCTTTCCAGCAGAAACCTCCCAAGCCTGGTCTTTACTGGCAGGCTATCAGCCTTCTGGTCTCCTGAGCTTTGACCAGAATCTGCCCTACAGAACAGCCTAAGCTGTTCCAGCTCTATGCATATGGGCAATATCTCCAAACCTTTCGAAACTCTTCCCACAAGCCATTCCCGAGGCTCTGGATCCACATGGTCAGGTACAGTCACAGCGACAACCCCACTCCTGGTACCAAATTCTGTCTTGGTTACTTTTCTCTTGTTGTTGAGACAAAATACCTGACACCCAAAATGAAGGAAGGAGAAGTTTATTTCTTAAAGTTTTGGGGGTTTCAGTTCTTACTCAGCTGGCTCCAAGGCAGGATGGCATGGCTGAGGGACAGCCATTCATGGCGGCTGCAAGTGGCAAGAGTGAACCACACAAAAGAGCAAAAACATGCCCCCATTCCCACCTTACATTGTATATCAGCTTCACCCCTGGGTGGATGCAGAACTCACACTGCCAATCCCAGCACTATACAACAAATCAATCATAAATATTATATTCAGCCACTTCCACGACAATGTGAAGCTTGGGGGGGGCATCTATATACAACCATACCACTTCCCTTCTTTGGGCTTGACTTGCTCTTTCTCTAGATGTTTGAGGTGTAGCATTTGGTTGTTTGTGTTCATTCTGTTTTCCTGATATGAGAAATTCACCACAGTAAATTTCCCTCTGAGGACTGCTTTCATTGCATACCATACCTTCTGGTAAGTTGTATTTGCATTTTCGTTTGCTTGTAGATATTAATTTCTTTTTAAATTTCCTGTTAAGGCTGGTGGTCTAGCTCAGTGGCCTAAGCACCTGCCTGGCAAATGTGAGGTCATGAGTTCAATCTCCAGTGCTGCAACAAACAAACAAAAAACAGCAACAGAAAAACAAAAAACAACTAAATTTCCTCTGTGACTGACTGGTTATTCAGGAGGGCATTATTTAATTCCCATGTGTTTATGGAGTTTTTGTGGTATCGTCATTAATTTCTAATTTCATGGCGTTATGGTCGGATAATATGCATGGGATAATTTTGATTCTTTTGCATTTACTTAAGCATGTTTCATGGGCTAGTATATGGTCTATTTTAGAAAATGTGCCATGTGCAGTCGAGAAAAATGTATATTCTGATGTTGCGTGGAATACTCTGTACATGTCTACTAAGTCCATTTGTTCAGAAGTTTAACTCAGTTGTTTTTTCTTTGCTGATTTGTGTTGTTGATCTGTCTCTTTGTGTCAATGGGGTATTAAGGTCTCCTGTTATAATTGTGTCATTGCTTATTTGATTTTTCATGTCTATTAATATTTCTCTTATATAGCTGGGTGCTCCCGTATTTGGTGCATATATGTTTAAAATTATTGCTTCCTCTTATCAGTAGGCAGTGACATTCTTTATCTCTTTTGATCATTCTTGGTTTGAAGTTCACATTGCTTGCAAACAGAATAGCTACCCCTGCTTTTTTCTGGGTTCCTATTGCATTGAGTATTTTCCATCCTTTGACTTTCAGTCTAATTTCCCTTTTGGGTTAGATGGGTTTCTTTTATACAGCATATGGTTGGATATTTTTTCTTAATCCATTCTGCCAGTCTGTTTCTTTTCATTGGTAAACTGAGGCCATTTACATTAATAGTTATAACTGATAAATACTGACTGGTTGGGGTCATGTAGCAGGGCCCTACCAGGCTCTCTACAGTACTCTAAAGCTTCCCAGCTGGTTGGGGTTGTGGGGTGGGGCTTCATCAGGCCCCATGTGGGCATTGAGGCTCCCTGGGTGGTTGTAGTTGGCTGGATGAACCTCTACAAGGCCCAGTGTGGCCCTCTGACATACCCCAGCTGGTTGGGGTTACAGGGCAGCTGTCCCATGTATATTATCAGACCATAGTGCAACCAAATTGGAAATCAATGGCAAAAGAAACTACAAAACTCCATGAGTATATGGAAATTAACACTCTCCTGAACAATCAGTGGGTCACAGATGAAATTAAAGAAGAAATGAAAGTATTTACAATCAAATGATAACACTCATACAACATCCCAAAACTCATGGGATACAATGGGAAGTCCTAAGACTGAAATTTATAGCAGTGAATTGTCACATGAGCTTAAGTAAACAGCTTAATGTTGAACCTCAAACTTCTAAAAAAAAGAACAAATGAAGCCCGAAGCTCATATGAGGGAGGAAATTATAAAGATCAGAGCATAAATTATTGTAATCATGTTAAGAGATGCAGCAAAATATGACAAAGTCCCATACACACTCAGGATAAAAAACCTACCAAAAATTGGGATAGTCTTTACCTCAGTCTGATAAAAGCCATCTATGACAAACCAACAGCCAACAGCCAACATCATACTGAATGGT
Source organism: Cuniculus paca (assembly GCA_004365215.1). Classification (NCBI taxonomy): domain Eukaryota; kingdom Metazoa; phylum Chordata; class Mammalia; order Rodentia; family Cuniculidae; genus Cuniculus; species Cuniculus paca. The sequence goes on along the minus strand of RJWT010021648.1, from coordinate 2,904 downwards.
CAAAAACTGAAAGCTTTCACTCTAAAATCAGGAACAAGACAAGGATGTCCACTATCATCACTCTTATTCAATATAGTTCTGGAAACATTAGCCAGAGCAATTCGATGAGAGAGAAATAAAAAGAATAAAGATAGGAAAGAAGTTAAATTATCATTATTTGCAGATAACATACTTTAAATAGAAGACCCTTCAAAACTCCACCAAAATATTGGTACAGTTAATAACGAAATTCAGTAACATTACTCTGCATGAACAAAAAACTCACTGAGAAATTAGGGAAACAATACCCTTCACAATAGCATCCAACACACACACACACACACACACACACACACACACACACACACACAGGAATCAATCTAACAAAGGACATAAAAGATCTATACATTGAAAATCACAGCACTCTGAAAAAGAAGATTGAAAAATATATCAGAGAATTGAAAAATATCCATTGCTTATGGATAGGAAGATCCAACATAGCAAAAATGGCCATAGTCTCAAAATTGGTCTACAGATTTAATGCAATCCCAAGCAAAATACAATTAGCATACTTCACAGAACTAAAAAAAAATCCTAAAGTTAATTGGAACCAGAAGATACCTAGAATAGTAAAAGAAATTCTCAGCAGCAAAAGCAAGATAAGGGGCATTATAATTCCTGAGTTGAAAAGTATAGTACAAAGCTACTGTGATAAAACAGCATGTTAATGAAAAGAAAACAGAAAAAAACAAAAACACACAGACCTGAAGATCAATGGAACAGAATGAACATGTAGAAACAACTCCAAACACTCAATGACTTTTGACAAAGGAGCCAAACATGTTCACTGGATGAAAGATAGGCTGTTTAATAAATGGTGATGGAAAAACTGGATTTTCACAGGCCAAAGAGTAAAACTAGACCCATGTCTCTCATTCTGTACTTCACTAAAATGTAAATGGATCAAAGGTTTAAACATTACAACAGAAATATGAAAACTACTGGAAAGGCAAATATGCGGAACTCTTAAAAACATAGGTATAGGTAAAGATTTCATGAACAAAACCCCGATTGCATAGGAAATAATACAAAAAAAATCAACAACTGAGATCTCATCATATTAAAATGCTTTTGCACAGCAAAAGAAATCATCAACGGAGTTAAAAAGACAACCTGCAATGGGAAGAAATTTAGCTATTTGTCTTTAGACAAAGGACTTCTATCTAGAATATATAAAGAATTGAAAAAGAAAAACCAGACCCCCAAATTTAAAGATCCAGTCTCAAAATGAGCATGTGAGACAAATACACACTCTTGGACCAAGAAATAAAAGTGGTAAATAATTATATGAAAAAATGCTCAACATCACTGGTTATTAGAGAGATGCAAATTAAAACAATACTGAGATTCCATGTCACTCTAGAAGGAATGGATATCATCAACAAATCAACCAAAATCAAATGCTTGTGGGGCTGTGGGAAAAAAGAACCCATCTCTCTGTTGATGGGAAGGTAGACTGGTACAACCATTGTGGAAATGAGTCTGGAGACTACTCAAAAAACTAGGACTAGAGTTCCCATTCAACCCACCTATTTCCCTTCTGGGTATCTTCCCAAAAGAATAATATCAGACTTCTGGGAAGATGGCAGAACAGTAAGCAGCAGAGTAAACAGTCTCTGAGAGACACAGTCCAGATGCTGGAATACAGCATCATGGGGAAGACAAGAAAGAAGTGGGTCCCCTGGACCCAGGAAGAATTGAAAATGTCAACTGAAGCCCAAAGAGAGAATAAAAAGCAAAGCTTGAAGAAGGTGGTAGCCGGTGGTGCCTTAGCCTGGAGCCAGGCTCACCATGCGAGAGCTGTTGGAACCTGGGGACATATGGTCACAATAATGGTGGCTGCTGGCAACATCAGAGGCCTTTACAAAGAGATGCAGCAGTGGAAGAGAACAGCAGATATGGAAGACTGCACCGGCTGGTGGTGAGTGCAGAGGACTCAGTCCTCCCGTGGGAGAAAGCAATTGGCCAGGAGCCATTTTGGACCCGGGCAGGATAAGCCCGGAACCAAAACTACTGCCAGCTTCCTCCAGTAGCTGCTAGTTGGGTGCAGACCTGTGGAAACTGCTTGGACTGAGTCCCGCCCCTGCACACATTCCAGAGGACACGGTGTAGGTTCCTCGCCAGCTCAGGTCCATAGGCCCTGGCCAGCTCTGCTCCTGCGCACACTCCAAGGGCCACTGTGGGCTGGTATCCAGCTCACTCCAGAAGCATGGGCAGCCCTTCCCCTGCACACACTCCACCAGATATAGGGGAGCCAGCCCAGGCTGCATAAAATCAACAGATAGCCTTGACCCACGCACCCAAGGGCCACCATCAGATACCCATAGCCAGCACTAGCTAGAAAAACCAGTCTTGCTTTAGAGAAATTGTAGCCAATGCAGGAAGTGCCTGGGACCCCACTACCCATGTGTCCAGAAGAACCCAGGAATATGTCAAGATGAAGAAGGAAAAGGCAGTCTCTGGCATCCAACCCAAGCAGCACAAGTCCAGGAGAGGTAAAGATGGAAGAGATCAGGAGTCATACACCTGAAATGTCTTAAGTGATGCCAACTGAAGTAAAGAAACAACTTCATGAGGCTTTAAAGAAATTAGAACAGAAATACTATCTCAGGTAAAAGAAGAAATGAAAAACATCACAAAAGAATTGCTAAGCACATTTAAAGAAGACATAGATAAAAAACAGAGGAGCAGCCGGGCATGGTGGCTCATGCCTGTAATACCAGCACTCGGGAGGCGGAGACAGGCGGATCGTTGTGAGTTCAAGACCAGCCTGGGCTACAAAGTGAGCTCAAGGCCAGTCTGAACAGCATAGTGACACCCTGTCTCAAAAACACAAGGGCCAGGGATCTAGCTCAGTGGCCTAAG